>BSBN01000796.1:6100000-6355066 GCA_027924645.1 Cunninghamia lanceolata | reverse complement strand
AGGGATATCTGTTATTTAAATAACAGATATCCATTATTAACGGATATCCATTAGTAACATATATCCGTTTTGCTTTGGGTTTTGCCTTGTATTTAGGCTTGGGACTGTCATAGTTGACTTTCCCTAAATTCTAACGTGTTTACTAGTTTCACTCTCTTCTTCGAACTTCACCCTTCGTGCTGACGACTTTTTTTTATGCAAAATTGATAAAATGAAAAGGGTTTATAGAGGAAATTGTCAGGTTTCTAAAAATATAAGATTTTCTTGATTATCATCTTATTAAATAATTATTAATAATTTTCTATATAGTGTGTGTCTGAAATCCTGATGGATACACTAATTGAAAAACATCCATAACTTTCAAACCGTTTCACCTTTCAGACCGAAAGATGCGTCACACTCTATACTTCATTGGCTACATGTTAAAAAAAAAAATTGAATTCTGATTTTTTCTTATCGAGTTAGGTTGGTTGGACAATCAGTTTTTTATTTTTAAAAAAGTCACAGTAAAAAAATCATAACTAATTATTTTATTGGAAAAAAATTTCAAAAAAATATGTGTCACATCCGGGCATGAGTCCTCTACTTATTTTGAAAGTTTCAAAAAAATATTTTTTTTTTAGCTCATAGTTAGGTTGGCTGGACAGACACCCACTTTTTTTTTTTTTTCTAAAAAATTTAATAGTTGTTCATTGAAATATTCATTTTTCACTAAGTAAATTTAGTTTTTTTTTTAAATAGTAGCTCATAAACTAGATTCAATTCTCTACAAATTTCGTTCTTACATCTTTTTCAAATTGTGTAGATAATCTATTCAAATTTCACATGAACTTGATTAAGTCTGATTTTTTTGTATTTGCATTGCCACTTAGAGGTATAGTTTGGCCCCATCATGATCCTACACATACCCAGCAGATTTTGACAAGTTCTGCAAAGAACAAGGTATTGAGAGCCATAAGACAACTCCGTATACTCCTCAGCAAAATGGATTTGCAGAAAGAATGAATAGAACGTTGATGGAGAGGGCTAGGAGCATGTTAAGTGGAGCTGGCCTAGAACAAAAGTTTTGGGTTGAAGCTATTGCTACAGCTTGTTACCTAATTAACAGGTCTCCTACATTGGCACTTGTTAACAAGACCCCTATAGAGGCATGGTCTGGTAAGAAGCCTTCATTAAGACACATTTGAGTATTTGTTTTTGAGGCATATGCACATGTGCCTAAGGAGAAGAGGTCCAAGTTGGAGAACAAGGAAGTTAAATGTATCTTCATCAGTTATGGTATCGGTGTGAAAGGGTACAAGCTATGGGATCTAGTGGTCGAAAGAGTTCTATATAGCAGAAGTGTGGTCTTCAAAGAGCTCAATCCTTCTTCCATTGTTCTACATCCAGAGAAAGAAGAAAAGAAAGATGATGTAGTTTAGTTTCCTCCCACCCCTAAGAAAGTTGAACTGAAGACACCAGTTGGATCTGATGATGAGGAGAGCTCTAGCAGCTCTAAAAGTTAAGAATAAGAAGATGAAGAACCTCAACCTCAACTTGTGTGGAGATCCACGAGAATAAGGTGACAACCTGAAAGGTTTGGTTATTCATTGCAAGATTCCAATTGTATTTTTTCTTTGATTTCTAATGTTGATGAGCCTAGGACCATAAGGGAGGCTATGGGTATGAAAGATGTAGGTTCCTAGAAGGAGGCCATGGAAGAAGAGATGGCTTCTTTGGAAAAGAATAATACTTGGGACTTGGTACCTTTACCAGAAGGAAGAAAGAATGTTGGATGTAAATGGGTTTTAAGAAAAAGTTTGGTTCAAACGGCAGCATTGAGAAATATAAGGCAAGGGTTGGTCGCAAAGGGGTATTCACAGGTGGAGGGAATTGACTATGGTGAGATTTTCTCTCCAGTTGCAAAGCTAACATCTATTCAGTTCATGTTATCTCTTACAGCAGTATATGACTTAGAGGTGGAGAATATGGATGTGAAGACATCATTCCTTTATGGTGACTTGGAGGAAGAAATTTATATGTCACAACCAAAGCACTACATTGTGAAAGGTAAAGAAAATCTAGTTTACAAGTTGAAAAAGTCTTTGTATGGTCTTAAGCAGTCTCCTAGGATGTGGTACCAAAATTTTGATGCCTTTGTGTTGAGTATTGGAATTCTGAGATCAAAATTAGATCATTGTGTTTACTTCAAGTTTGATAATGATCACATTCTCATTATAGCATTGTATTTTGATGATATGTTGCTAATTGGGAATGGTAAAGATTTGATTTCTGATTTGAAGTCTTAGTTGTCAGCATAGTTTGAAATAAAAAAATTAGGGGCAGCTAGGTACATTCTGGGAATGGAGATCAGAAGAGACAGAGGAAATAGAAAACTTTGGTTAAGTCAGAGTAAGTATGTGAAGATTGTGTTGGAGAGATTTAGCATGGTAGATTGCAGACCTTTGAGTGTTCCTATTTTGATGGGGACAAAGTTATTTGTTGAGGATTGTCCGAGGTCTCCTTCTGAGATAGAGGATATGAGCAGAGTACCTTATGCTAGTGCAGTTGGTAGTTTAATGTATGTGATCCAGACATTTCCCAAGCAGTGGGAATCCTTAACTGATTCATGGCTAATCCCGGATGGATACATTGGGATGCAGTAAAAAGATTTTTCAGATATTTGTGAGGTACTTCCAAGTATGCCTTGTGCTATCATGGTTATCCTACTAGTTCTTAGCATTCTATGAGTATTCGTGGATTCAGATTGGGTAGGTGACATTGACAGTAGGAGATCCACAAGTGCCTATGTGTTCACTATGTTTAGTGGTGTTATTAGTTGGATGAGTAAGCGGCAACCTGTGGTCGCTTTGTCCACAACTGAAGTAGAGTACATGACAACTACTCATTCTTGTAAGGAATCTATTTGGCTTAAGAGATTGTGTTCTGACATTGGGTTTGATGTAGGGAAGATTACCATTTCTTGTGATGGCCGGAGTGCCATATGTTTGGCAAAGAATCCTACTTTCCATGTGAGGACCAAGCACATTGATGTGCAGTACCACTTTGTAAGTGATATGGTAGAGGATGGGAAGGTGAATTTGGAGAAGATTAATACTTTGGTGAATGTTGCAGATTCCTTGACAAAGCCCGTGAGCACAAAGAAGTTCAAATGGTGTTCAAAGTCTATGGGCCTCTTGGCCCCTAGCAGTTAAATCATGTCATTCTATTGGCTCTTGAAAGATGTTTGACAAGTGGGAGAATGTTGGTAATTAAGGTGTCTCAACCTTTGCAAGTTCCTAGCATTTATTATTTAATTATATTTAATTTATGCCTATTATTGTAATTTGTATGCAAATTTGATTTTGTCACTTTGTGGGAGTTGGCATGGTGATGTGTCATCCTACATGGAAGGTGACTAAGTGTATTTTTGTCCTCATATGAGGAGATAGGCATCCCACCTTGTGGTAGAAGACTTTTTCCATGTGTCGGCATTTTTGGGTGTTGAAGAGGTTTATGACGCGTAAGAGTTATGACAGAATCTATGACATGTAAGAGCTAGAAATAGAAGATCCTATAACAAGTGAAGACAAGTGTCAAAAAGCATCTTGCATGGAGGAAGTAGGCACCCAAGTTTGACTATGACAAGGTTGTAAGAGAATCTACTATTAATAGTCAGTTATGACAGATTCTCTTACAGCTGTAAGAGTTGTCATATATGACAGATTTTATGACACTGTAAGAGCATTTGTCATACCTTAATTGGACAAATTTGGGGTGCCCAAGTTGGGGGTTGTAAGTGATGAAAGAGAATCTCTTACAAGTGTCATACACATGTTTTATGGCCTTGAAAGTTGGGCCACATGGATTTGGACGAGTTCCTTGTGTGACTTGCTCTAGAAGCTACCTCCATTCGTACTACTTCTCTTTATATATAGATGATTGGAGTTGGAGATGTATATTGTTCATTTTGTAGGTACAGAAATGCTGCCAGAATTACTCCAGACTTGACACTGTGACTACTCCTGAAAGAGCTTGGCTCTAAAACTATATTGTAATCATTCCTTGATTACTGTAATACATTACGTTGTGCTTTGGAGTGTGGGGTTTTTCACCTGAAAGGGTTTTCCCTAGATATGTCTTGTGTTGTTGTGACTTAGCATTGTTCTTGCATTTGAATGTGTGTTAATCTCTCTGTTAATTGTGTATCTTAACTGTAATTGTAAAGATCTAAAGAAAAATTTGCACTACTTCCCCTCATTAGGTTGGTGTAGGAAGTTGTTTTCTATATACCTTGCTTCCTTTCATAACATACACATATGTGCCCCAAGGTGTAGTGAAGGAAATTTTATATTGCTCTAATTCCTTGACTTTGACTTGGTTGTAACTAGAAAACCCATCCATCATGGAAAGTAGTTCACAACCTGTCACCCTCTGCAACATAGCCTCCATATTTGGAAGTGGGTAGTTATCTTTTAATGAAGAAACATTCAAGTTTTGAAAATCTACACACAACCTTATATCTCCATTCTTCTTTCTAACTGGTACTAAATTTGAAACCCAAGAGGAATACTTGATAGGCTTGATTATACCACCATCCCTGAGTTTCATCAATTCTTCTTGCATTTTTGGCTCTAGAACAGGATAGATGGCCTCTGTCGTTGCCTAAAGGTTTGGCATCTGGCTTCAATGGGATTTCGTGTTGAAATAGGTCTTCTCTATAGGCCTTCAAATCTTCATAGGACCATGCAAATACATGTTTGTATTTTCTTAGCAGGCTTATAAGCATGTCCCTGACCTTTGGACTAATTTTCTTGCCTATGTAGACTTTCTTTGGGGTATTGTTAGTTCCAAGATTCACTTCTTCAAGATCATCTTGATGAACTGGTGTCTACTTCAAAGTTGACCTGTCATTTCGATCAAACACATGTTCCAAAGCAACTAGACCTTTTGGAATTTTATTTTTTTCCAATTGTACAACTTCTTGACCAAAAACCATGTCTTTACCATCAACATTTTCAACAAAAGCATTAAAGTCTATTTCTTGAGCTTCATACTTGTCTACACACTGAAGGAAATTCAACAAATCCTTATCATCATTGAATACTTTCCAACTATATATATTTTCAAGAATGTAAGGTCTAGTCTTAAATTCTACCTCTGAAACACCCGTCAATGTAATGCCATTTCTTCTCAAAGCAATGTTTGCAAGAAAATCATCCATCAAATTCTTTGATCTATCTACCCAATATATTGAAAATGCATCAAAGAGTTCAATTGTATCCCACACAGCATGCTTATATTGCTTGAGCCTTTTATTTTTTGTGGCATATTTAGATCTTACTTGTGAAAGAACCAACTGAGAGTCTCCATACACTATCAACAACTTGATTCCATTTTTTACAGCAAAATTTAGGTCAAATAGCAATGCCTCATATTCTACTATATTATTAGTGCATTCAAATGATAATAGAAATGAATACTTGAAAGTTTTACCACTAGGTTCAATAAAGACTACACTAGCTCCATTTCCTTCTTTACTGCATGCTCCATCGAAATACATTTGCCAAACACCATTTTTATCCAATTGAGCAGTATTGCCAATCGGATCACTATTTTGCAATTGAGGTTGTGATTGTTCAACCCTAAAATTCCCCAAGTCGACATCACAAAAGTAGTTCATTTGATTAGGATCAATTCTTTCTACCACTTGCTTAGATCTTGGTTCTCTGCATAGCTTGACCTCTTTTCCATTCATAGGTATGGTTGCATATGATAGATCCAACTGAACATTTCCACCCACTACAACAGTCCATTGTCTTGACAATAGCATACCATAATATGGTGGAATATCAACCACAGTGATATCAGTCTTATATGTGGCTTCAGGATAAACAACAAGCTTTATCTCCACATCCCTCATGATACCAATGACAAGGATAGATTTTTTATCCATGGCATAGTATTTTCCATATGTGGAATCAATCCACATACCAAGTTCCTTTATAACTGCCATGGGCATGATATTTATTGCAACTCCTGAGTCTATCATGCAATTCTTCACCAACTTATTATTGATCAACAATGTGATATAAAAAGGATCAACTTGGGATGGACTCTTTGTCAAAGTAGTCCCCAAGTAAATCTTAAGAGTCTTCATGGCTTCTCTTTTGACATTGTTCACTTGTTTCTTATTCTTTTCTGAGTCATTCTGACCCTTACCGTGAACCTCGGGCTTATTTAGCATGTTTGAAATTAATTTCATAGCACTACTTCTATACTCATCAATTTTCATCATCTCCATTAATGGAACTAATAATTTGATTTGAGACAAAGCCTGAGTTATATCAAAAGAGGGCATACCTGTCAGAGGTTTTGTTTTGCTCATTTCCACTTTGGCAAGTTTCTTCTCTTCCATTATTTGCTGCTTGGGGCCACTCCTTGTCTTATTTTGATCATCCTTTGTTGTATCTCTGGGGACATACTTTTGAGTTACCTTTTGGATATTTCTATTCTCATCATCCTTTTGAGATTTTGGAACAGTCTTCTTACCAGCTTGTGGATTCTTCATGAACACACTCCCAGCGTACCTTGGTCAGCATTGGCAGTTCTATTTTTGAGGTTGTAGTTGCTCCTAGCTTGTGCTATAGCAGCAATTGTTATTGTCTTTATTTCCTCTTCAGTAGGCCTCCTCAACAAAGCCTGATTTGATTGTGACTTTGCAGAGCAGACCTAAGTATCTCTTATGTTGTAATCCTCTGGATCAGAGAATACCTCTTGTTGGCCAACATGATTGTTATACCTCTGATGATTTACATCATATTCTAATACATCCTCCTTTGAAGAAGAATAATCCCTTTCTACCTCATAAGGCCTGACTGCCAGCATATTTACAGTATGCTCATCTCTCTCCTGATCATATGGCATCTCATTTTCTTCGATTGACTATGCAACCACACAATAATTAGGGGAATGAGGCAAGTTGCAAGGCACACACCATGGAGTATCATCTACCATATTTACTTCATGTCTCCTCAATGGGTCAGGTGTGTCTCGGTTGACATTTTTCTTTTGACCTTCAACCACAGGCCTACCATCTTTCCAATTTGTCCTATAGGGCATATCCTGCAACCTTGGTCTTTCATTTCTGGGGTAATTTGATTTATCATAAGGTATTCCCTTTTAATTTATTTCCACCTTATATGATGAATCCTTTAAAACATTCCAAACCTTTTCCAACTTGTCTTCTTCCTGTGGCTACCTATTTTGATGAGCCTTAGGGTTTTGCAATATCTTGACCTCATCTCTTCTACCAATTTCCCTGAAGCCTTTATGTTGTTTTCTATATTAAAGGTAGCTCAAAATGATTTACTAAGGACTGGAGGATTTCTTGTTCTGAGTTCATATCCTATTTTTTTATCAAAAGCATTCAAATAGAAGACTAAGCACATTGGATCTGTTGGTTTCAGAAGATGTGGCATTTTATTGAACAGCTTCATGAACCTAGTATTGAAATCTGCAACTGATTCATTATAATTTTTCTATATATTTGTCAACTCATGCAAAGCAAATTTGGGATCAGAATGATCTCCATATTGTTCCTTGAACATTATTTTGAATTCAAGCCGAGAGCTAATTGAAGCATCAGGCAAATTTCTATACCAATCCCTGGCACCATCAGTTAATGATTGCATGAACAATTTCATATATACATCTTCATGTTGTACTTCAAAATTATCCATGATAGTTTTAAATTCTTTTATATGATCTTCTCCAGAAATATCATTATTAACAGAAAATTTTGGAATTACTTTTCTTACCTTGTTGTCAATGTCATTTGGAAATCCCTAGATACCAAAGAAGTCAAGCTGTCTGAATCTGTCCACATTCATCGGCCCTCTTGCAAATGGATTTTGCCTTTGATGAGGTTGATACTGATGGTGTTGAGGTCCTTGTTGTTAGGGCTACTAGTACACTCATGGATGCATATTATGATTAATCCCTACATTAGGATTTACATTGCCTTGCACATTATGATGCATTCCTCCAGAATAATACATGTTACCATGTACATTATGATGTGGAGCCTGGTATTGATATTGGTATTGCCCTAGATATAGATTATATCCCTGATTTTGAATTCTTTAGCCAGGAGGAATAGGATAAACATTTCCCTGAGATATCATTGAAGTACTTGCTGGATTTGAGACCGGTCTTATATGAATATTATGTTGTACATGAGGAGCATTACTTACATTGCCATACCTTCCAATTATATTGTGGGTTACCTATGAGATCGAAGGACCATATGTAGCCTGATTATTGACAAGTCTATGTTGTAATGCATTTGAAATAGGATGAGAATTTAATTGAAGCAATTCTTGCTCCAACTCTTGTTGTCTTCTTAACAATTTGAGCCTCTCAACTTATGCTATCATGCGCTCCACCTCTTGCTTCAATTCTTGATTAGTTAATTTTTTCTTTGAAATTGAAATAGGATTGGCATTCGTAAAACATACCATTTGAGGTGTTTGTTCCATAGCATTATGTTGTGAACCCTCAGCATATTATCGAGCCATCTTCTCCTCATAGTCTCTTCTTACTTCTTCCTGTCTCACCTCTTTATGCATACAATCTTCATATTCTTTCATCTTTTGAAAATCAGGCTTGAATTGGGATATAGCTTGACTCAAACTATCTTGTTCAGGAAGATTTTGAGGATCTCTTGGTTGAAATCTTTGATTGTTATATGTTCCAGTCCCATGCAAAGGGCTATTATATATAGTATATTGCTGAAGTGAGAAATCTCCTTGTTCATTTTGAACATCTTCAAGTGATTTAGTAACCACAAGCACATTTGCAGAAGCTCCTCCATCCTTAGTGGATGCACTTGAAGTAGGAAGAGGTTTTGAACCTGCTTTATTCTTTTCTATAAATTTTTTATACTTATTGTTCAAGTTTTGGTAAGAGCTCCTACCATCCATAGTTGAAAGCTATGGTGCTATATCTCTTTGATTTGCAATTCAAATCCTCGGAGATTCAAGAGTCACCACCTCCTTTTCAAAAAAGAGGAAAGAATTGAAATGTTGTTTTAGTCTTCCAAAGCTCTAGGATTAAATCCAAATTATTTGCTTGTTATAAGCAACTCCCCAACAGAGTCACCAATATGTTGGTTCTGAAATCAGTAGATTGCAAAACCCTAAAGGTATGCTAGGCCTTATGATTAGGTTTTGTAAGTGAATTGGCCAATGAACATAATCAATCAAAATGATTGGAATTCCCTGCACTTCAGGCTCTGTTATGCCTAGGTGGGTATTACCTTATGTTCACCAATGAATAATTACTCCTCAAATTGGTTGGTGAATTTGGAGTAGATTATGGAGTTTATGTGATTTTGTCAATTAAATCATCCTCTTCAACCTAATTTAGATTGGCATATAATTTTAAATAGGTTATTTGTATCCATACTAAACACTACTCCTACTTCTACAATAGAAAATTAAAATTGGATTTTGAAATATTATACAAGGAAATGATTTTGGAAAAGAATTGATCAGTGCCTTTTCCTCAACTGGGCAATAGAGTCTAATCATAGATAGATTTGTGTTTCCTTCTAGTTATAACTCAAATTACTTGGCATAATATTGTCTATGACTGGCATAAACATGCAAGGTTGTTTTTATCTGATTCGTCTTAATTATCCAACTTGGATCCTCCAAATTACAGTGACCTATTAAATGGAATTTAATTCTTACTTGAGGAAACCCTATCAAACAAATCACACAAAACACTAAGTATGTTTTAAAAAATTACACATATACTTGATATGCTAACTCAAATAATAAGAAGACAAAATGGAGACAACCAGATAGAATATATCAAATACATTCAACAAGTAATTGAGAACTAGATTTCAAGCACTCGAGAAATGCAGTTTGCTTTTATTGATATGCTTCAAAAAATAGGCCTTTACAATGTCTCTTTCCAAAATCAACTTCCTAGAGAGCTTTTCCCAAGGTCTTGGTTTCCTTCTTATAGGGACGAAGGAAGCAACAAGCTTCAGACCTTTCACATTCAAAAATGACTTTTCATATTCCCACGCCTTGGTGTGACATGTTACAATATTTACTTTTAGAAAGTCTTAATAAGACCACCAAATATTCAAATACATTTTTGAAAGCATAAAAACATGAAAGAGACAAAAAATAGGACGTCCAAGGTTCATTGATGAAGACTTGGTGCTTGAAGATGCAAGCTCGATGCTCATTCAGCTCCACTACATGCTTTGACATATTCAATCTTTAGTTGAAATATATTGTTGCTCCCATTGATACACGGTGTAGTCACTAGGTCATTTGTACTCTTGAATCTGAAGCAAATTAGCCTGATGATCCTTCCATCTTTTGTTAAGGAGACCTTTGTTGTAAGAGATAAACTTGGCATAACCTATGTCCAATATAATTATTCTGTCCAAGATCAAATTGAAACCAAGGAGATTTAGGTCTTCATCTTTCTTCAAGTGCTCAACAATGAGAGAAACCATTTGTTCACATTCATTCTTCCATTTTTCAAATTCCTTGAGCTGGTTATCTTCACCAGGGATTCCTAGGATGAATTGATGCTTGAAAGTTCCAAAAGACTCTAGCTTTGACTTCATTTTTTGGCTCTTGTCGAATGCATATTGGAATTCTTCAATGATCATTTTTACCATTTTCTCTGTGAGCCTTAAGGCAGCATGGGCATCTGAATTTCTTTGTAATTCTTTACACAAAGTGATCAGAGTGTGATGGATTGGCTGTCATTTCTTCAACAAAGGATCAAGTATGGGAACATTGGCATTCATCTCCTCTAGTTCTTGAGATAAAGAAGAATAACAACTATGTACTTCCTTAATCTTATCCAACACCAACTTGACCCTATATTCTAGAATCTTTTCAATTATACCAAAAATATTTGACTTGGTCTCCTGCTTGGTGGCCTCATTTGTTTGTTTCAGCTTCTCAATCTCCTTCTCAAAATTCTTTTTCATAACATTCAATTGTTCAACAAGAACAATATTTTCACCAGTTTCTTGTGGCACAGGGGGCTGATAAGGCACAGTTGCCTTACTCTGAGAAAAATCAATGCCCTTCAATTGTTTCTTTAGCTTTACATTTTCTAGATACAATTTATTGATTTCATCATTCATTTCAATTTGATTTTTCTCATACTCATTCATTTTGAATTGCATATTTTTCACAGCAGCTTGCGTGAACATGGCAGAGTGCATAGTCAATGTGGTTGCTTCAAGGGCTGAGGTATCCTTTAGTGTTTTGACCATTGTTGTTCCTCTCAACTCCTGGGTCACATCTAGTAGTCTTTGCTTATTTGTGCTCTTTTGTGTGGCCCACAATGCTAGAGTCTCAGTTTTTGGGTTATACCCAACACCACTTATACCATCCTCAAAATCAAATTCAGCAACCATCATTGGATCATCCTGACTTCTTACTTGATCCAACAAAAACATTTTCTTCAACTTCATGCATGGATGATTAACATGTTGCTTTTCAAGACCATTTGTCGAGCCTCTTGAGGGTTGACATTTATTTCATCAATCTTCAATTCTTTGAATGTTTGGGTTACAATCTGATCATGTTGAGACTCATTTGTACCCATTTTATTTATTTCAACTTTTTCCTCAAATTCTTTCATCTTCATCTTTAGCCAAAAATCCCTGAACTCTGGAGTGTTGATGAAATCATCATCATCCATAAATCTCATGGAGGCCACAATTCTTTCATCTTCATTCATCTCAGGCTCACCTTGTGCCTGTTCATTCATCCTTGCCTTAGGTTTATGTGCCTCTGTCTCTTGACCAACAAGGGGTTGATCAACCTCTTCATCATCTCCCATGTGCCTTAAAATATTTGTCACCTCATCAGTGTCTCCCACTCCTTTTGTCATTTCATATGTGCCACCAATGGAGGCATATCACCAACATTTTGTCTCTTGGCCCCAGGCTCTTTAGGAGATAAAGGCTCTTGTAATGACATGGCATGAGGGGCAGGTTCTCCAATCACAACTCCAACTGACCTCTTCACTGGGAGCTTAGCAACCTTTGCATGTTGTCTCTCTACTTTGCCATATATTATTTCAAAGTTATCAATTATCAGATTTATTCTTTTCAATGGGTCATTTTCTTCAATAAAAAATCCCAAAAATTTAGGGTTTTTCTTCTTATCATCCTCAATCCTTTTAAAAATTTCCCATTTCCTTTTTCTGTCATACACTTCCTTTGGAGTGAGGCAGTTCCTAATCACATCCTCATCAAAGATAACTTGATGGGATATCCCATCTCTAGTGAGAATGACATATCAAACAAAGTTCATGTGTCCCGTTGGGTCACAAACCCTCTCTATTTTTGACTTCAAAGAATATTTTGTTTTCAAGTATGCTTGCAATTCCTCCAGGGTATTTGAACCAACTGACAATTCAGCAAAGATAGTTGAATCAAGAAAGAATGTGCCCTTCTTCTATTTTTTCATCACATCTCTTTCCATCCAAAGCATTTGCCACATAAATTCAAGAAATGCTAGCCTATCAGGCACAAACTTGTGCAAAGCATGAGGTGGTTGGGTACACCCATAAAATCTTATTATAGTATGGCCAGGAAGGAAGAACCAATCAGCAAAGTTGTGTGTGTGGCCTTGTTCTAGCTTCAAAGAAAGAGGCCTCAATACCTCTAAAATTCCTTTGGATAGCCTATGTGAAAGGTATCCTAGTGAAGCCATTATCCTTACTGCAAAATCAGCATGAAACACTATGTAATTGCATTTCTTGCAATTGCTATCCCAAATGTAGCACCAACACTATATAGGTAGTTTCTGTCCTCTTTGATCCATCATGTTCAAATCCATCCCTTTGGTCCACCTTCTTCTATTTTGATACAATATCAAATGACAGAATAAAGAGTAATGTTTGAAATTCATGGGGGTTCTTTTTTCCCTTATTTGGAGCAATCCACCATGCAACTTTTCTCAATAAAAGATGCAAAATCATATTCACCATTGACCTTAGGGTTCTAAATCCTCATTGCCATCATCATAATGCCAACTAGCATTCTATCTTGAGCATCAATACCCAATACTTGGCATAGAGAAAAGTAGGTCCCCTTGAAGTATATTGCAAATTCATCCACTGAGAATGGCTCCACAATTGTAGATGGAACAGGAATTCTTCTATTGTTCACTCCTTTCCTCATATATAGTGGAAGCTCATCACTCCTATGAGTCTTCCTCAACCTAGTGTAATCTTCTTCACTCATTTGGAGGTCAACTTTTGTAAGAGCCCATTTATTGAGCATGAAATAATCAATGATTGAAGCTCTATCCATAATCACCAAGGGTGACCCATCTAGTAGTCTAACTGTCCTTGTTGCTACATGATAGTGTTGTGACATCACTCTAACCAATTCAATATCCACAAATACATTTGGTAAAACCACTTTGGCCAAATCAAGTTTCCATGGGTTGGCAATAGGACCTTGTCCGTCCTTCTCACAAAAATACCAAAATATGTTCCATCTTGAAATGGGGACTATGGCATCACGGAAGCCTTGTACCTCATCTTTGAATATCTATTTATAACCCTTGTCAACTAAATTGGGAAAAACATCCAACAAAGATTGTTGGAGAGGTCTTTTCTTCTCCTTGGGAGCAAAAGACTCTCCCTTTTTGCTTACAGACTCATCTTTTTTGCATGCCATAGTGTGAACTATAATGAACTAGGGTTTTGAGTGAATTCTTGAAATACTAAGCTACTTGAAAACCAAATTTCATTCACACTGTATCAACTCTGATAGAGGGATGAGAAAAATGCACTTACTCGGTCAAGAGAACTTGCAAATCACACTCCAGAGTTTGAATTGCTTGCTTCTGAACGCTCCTCAACTCATTTGAATGAGAAAAATGAAATGGAATTTCAAGTTTTATCAATGTTGGCACTGGTCACCTCTCCATTACTCTGTGTGTGATAAGAGATTGACAAATCTTAGTATTCATATGACTTCAAATGTAGGCCGTTGATTCAGACAAATCTAAGGGATGGGAGAACTCGACAAGATTTGCAGTCATCTCCATCAATTACCGCACTTCCAATGGCATAAATAATGACCTCCATGGGGTGGCAGGGTATTTATTTCAAGAATCAATGCTTACCACAACACCACAAACTTTGTTCAACTTCATCGCGGGACCGCAGTGACATTTGACAATTATCTCTTATCATTTACCATTTACTGCTATCCCACAAGCCTTGTGAAGTTACTGCTGCGGGATGGTGGGATGATGTTGTGTGGTTACACAACACGCCCCATTTTGACTTGGCAAAATAGGGACCCAACTTTTTTTTGGGCTTTGCTTGTGTGTTCTTCTTGCTAGCGGTATGGTAAAAGTAAGTCAATATTGATGATCCTGCATAATGGCTAGGGAAGTCACCATCATGAGGTTAGTTTTTCAAGGTTCTTATTTCATTTCATTAACCTCGTATTTAGAAAGAGCATTAAATTTCATGAAGGTTTGCCTTTTACATCACCCTAATATTCCTTAGGATGTGAAAGTTATGAACGGTCAAAATCTTGGTCAAACCTGATATTCATAAAAGGGGGGTAAGTCATCATCATATTTCTCAACATCAGTTATCTTACGAAAGATCACCTTGATCTGATTTATCACCCGATAAATTATCTGTTCACGACCTGCGGACGTCATTTTTAGGTGGTGGTGATACTTAACCGTCAAACAACAACATCTATTCTGTGAAGATGATATTTTGAAACATCACCCGATATTTTGAATATAACCTTATCTTTCAAATATCATCCTATCGCCAAATATCACCCTAGAGCCATTATCTTGATGACATCATCCAACCCGATAATGAAGAAAATCGACATGATGATGACATCATCATCATTTTTACCTCGCAGAGGTATATTTCCTAAAATCACCCTTTCATAAAACATGACGATGACGTCATAGCGCTTCAACGATACACTGAACCAATATCATGGTGATGTCATCATGATATTCCAAGAGGGGTCACTTAAGCAATGCGTAGGGTCATTATCCTTTTCAAAATATCACCCGATATTTTGAACATCCCTTGATATTTTATAACATGACCCGATGGTCCAAAAATAACCTGATATACCGACATATGTGTTCCCTCTAAGATGCAGATGGTCATATTACGAGATGGTGATATTTTGAACATCACCTGATATTCAAAACATCACCTGATATTACAAAAGATCATCCTCCTCTTCTTGTCATGCGACATTGAATGCTCATTAATGCGGTAGGTGTTTCCCGCTGATGGTTAACACGATGGTCACACCTGGCAACCTCTGGAGGTTTCCATGCGGAAACTTAATGATTAAGATTGATTTAATTAGATTGTGCCCTAAATGACCAAATAAATGGGTTTAAGATGAATTCACAACGTCATTATGCACTTAACTTGCGATAAGATCAGTTTTTATATAGAGCCGAACTCCCAAGCCTTCCTACGAACCACCTGCAGACGTATACAGCTCGAATCAGAACGAAGGGCATGATTATCATCAGTATCAAGATTATCCACATATAATCATCACTGTAATTCACAGGGATAAGCACACCAAGTAAGTGATTGAAACCCTCTTGCTGTTATTCTATGCATATCCAGGTAACATGATGTTCACTGATTTGGAGCTAGGATTTCTATATATCATGATGAAATAATTGTTTAATAAACATACACATGATGCCATAAGGATGTAAAATATATGCATGTATGAGATGAAGTATCAATCTTGAGACCAATTCTCGTCATTGCAGGAAATCATGGCAGACAAAAGATTGATGAAGTCTGAGGTAGAATTTGTTAAGCCAATGTTTGCACAGCCCGCGGGTGTGCAATTCAAGTACAGAATTATAGGGGACACTCACCAAGGTACTATAGATTTGATTGCATAGGCAGACAAGATCAACATTAATAATGAGGACATTCTGCTTGAATCCATTTTTGTGTCCGGGATGTGGAATGCAGCTATTTTTCCATATTCCATGGAAGCTCCTAAGCTGGTTATTGAGTGTGCCAAAAATAATAATCCCCAAACAAGGAGGGTAGAGAAACATGGGAGAGTATATGCAGACTTATCTATCAAGGGCCTTTCTACCATGTTCAATTTGCCACTAGGTAAGAATGTTGTCAGTATTGACCTGAAGAAGCTAGAAACAGAATATGAAGTTAATAAGAGGGCTACTAGGAAGAGAATGTACGGATGGAGAGCCAAAAATAGTCCTTATATAGTCGTGGCCAAGTTGCCTGTTCATTTATTTAAATTTGACTTTGATGAAGAGTATCAGTTCATGATCGCCCTACTCAACCGGGCAACAGGCCAACCAACAGCTGGAAGTTTTAGGGATTGGATGTATGGAGTCATCCTAATGTGCCTATACACTGATAGCAGGCCATTATGGGCCAAAATGATAAGTGATGCTCTAGATGAGCAACTGAAAAACCTAGGAGGTACAGAATGTGCTTTCCATATGACCTCATACATTGTCTATGCATGTGCCTATAAGGGTACATTTAATGGATTGACTATAGTGGGGAGGATTTGTGGCACCACTAATGATGCACACATCTGGGACCATCATCCCCAGCTGCAAAGAGTAAATTACCTCCAGGATTATAAATTGGTGAATGATGCATTCTCTATGCATCTAGTAAGGACCATGGAAGAAGACAGAACTAAGAGACTAAGCATGGAAGCTCAAGAGGTAATATACAGGCATGGGGCCTGGTTCATTCAGTTTGCAACTTTTTCATACATTAGGATTGAAGGATTTACAGAACACCCTCTCATGCTCCCAAGATATCCAACTGATGTTGTAGTGTTAATGGAGTTCATGAGACAGGTTGTAACAATATTGGATGCTTATAAAGCTAATAACAAGCTCCCCCCAGTATTGTTTCCAGTAACAATGGGCCGGTATATGTGCCCAGACAATGAAAATATTAAGAAAGCCATAGCTGGCTTAACAATGATGAAGTTACAACCATTTCCATTAAAGAGATCATATGATCCTTATGGAAGGATGCAAAAGATCATGGGACAGCCCATTCACCAAAGGAATCTTGAGGATTTTTGGGCAGATTGTGAAGATGAGGCTGAAGCTCGAAGAAGAAGATATCAGAGGTTAACACTTAACCAAATCAAAACCTTTGGTTGCATTTCCATCCCAGCACAAATGAAGAAAGATGATGGAATAATAATGGCTGATGAATATGAAGAGAAGAAGATATACAACGATACCATATCAGCCCCAGATCTTACCATGCAGGAGGACATCTCCTTGGATCCATTCACGAGCAGGATATTATAGCTAACACAAGCTTGGGTGGATGAACAAGTAGATCTACTGAAGAAAAAAGGTATGGCACTCACAGTAGATAACAAAAGGAAGGGACAAGAGCTCTCTGCTAATGAATATGATGATTTCTTGAATGAGAAGAGGAAATCCAAGGGAGACAGGTTGCCACCTCAGCAAAAACAGAGCAAAAGACCTCCTAGAGGCAAGAAAACTGAAGAAGAACCCAAAGGGGTCATTATTGAGAGAATAATAGCCACAGCTAAGGAAGTAGCAGCATCAGGAGAAGCATCAACTCCAGGCTAGGCTTTAGCATCATCTGTGCCTCCTCCTTTGGATAAGCAAAAGTCTAAGAAAATCCAAAAAGTTGATGTAATGGTTACTTAGACCTATGAGGAAGGTCAAGCTTCACAGAAACAAATGGAAGAAGATATCCCTCTAGAAGAGGAGTCTGAGGAAGAAGAAGGCCCTATAATATTCAAAAGGAAAAGAAAGGCACCTCAGGTGATGACACCCACACCGAAGAAAATAAGAACATCCATGAGAGGTGAAATAAAGCAAAGCCCCATTATGCTAAGAGGGGCAGGTAGTGAAGTTTTTAGAAGGGAGTTACAACACAATGTATCACTTCCTATGATTGTGAAATTTAAAACTAAACAAGCTGAAGAGCAATTCAAAGAAACTTCTAGAGCAGTTCTAGGTGGTCTTGTCTCGTTAGAGGAAACCGTAGATTTGTCTTCTGATGATGTGGTTAAGGATATAACTGCTCAACGGATGGAAACACTTGCTGCAGATGCTCACATCACTCCCTTTGGGACCCCATCAGTAAAAGGAACTGGAGAAAACAAGTTGAACAAGAAAAAGAAAGAAGCCCTGAGAAAATTGCACAGCAGATAGGGCTAGATAAGTTAGTTGAGCAGGTCACCAGCCCTGAAGTGGTGGACCTTTCATATAGAAAAGATGCAAGTCCTCAGCATCAGACTAATGCACCTAATGAGGTGGGTAAAACTGAAGAAGTAAAGTTGATCGAAGTAAAAATGCACACTCTAGATTTGGGTCAATCACAACAAAATATAGCTGATGAACCCAAAATAGTAGAAGTCCAAGAAAAGGGTGAAGATGAAAAGGTCATATCAAATGAGGATGTCCTCCAAACTCAAGAGACCTCAGGAGATAAAATGAGGTCAGGTCAGGATGATCTGAAAACTCAGGAGGAGGTATGTACTTCAGGTGTAGAGAAAGATATGATGCAAGATCAGGCAGAGGCACCTAAGGTAGATGAAATAATATCCACTGATGCAGGCATATCTCAAGATGAAGAAATTAATAAGGTGGATGAGGTTAGAATGGAGGAAGCAAAAGATCAGGGTCATGATATTCATGATGATCAACAGGATCACCCTCTAGGAAAAGAAATTCCTCGTCAGGAAGATGTACCAAAAGATCACTCTCATGAAGAGCATCATGAGGAAGAAAAGGGGAAATCACCTTCTCTGTCAAAAGTAGATACACTTACAGGAGATCAAGGTGATGATCATCATGATGATGCAGGAAACCAAGGTACAAAGGATCAAATTCCTCAGTGGTTGGAGAGAGAAATTGGCACTAAAATAGGTATGGAAATTCAAGAGTTTGATATATCTACATTATTTTCAGAAACATTAATAAAACCAAAGAGGAAGGCCAGGTTGACTTCAGCCATTAGAAGAGATCCTACAATAGGTAGGAGGACGGCGCAGGTAGCACTCCCTACTGTAGATAAGGAGTAAGGTAAAATCATTCTGGATGAATTCCAGATCAGCACAGTAGATTTAGGGTTTGCTAATGAAGACTAGGAGGGTCAAGAGGGAAAAGACATAATTGATTCATTAATCTAGAGAGTCAAAAGAGAAAAGGATAAAAATAAACAACACAAAGAGCACATTTCTCAGTTGCATACATATATAAAAGGGTTAATTAACCCTGAGGCTACTTCAACCGATCACGCAGTCCCATTGACTGCTATTTCCCAAGAGGAAGTAAATAAATTGGATCTCATGAAGCATGAATCATCCATAATGAGAAAGTGGATGTTATCCACATTTGATGATACAGAAGAACTGGTAAAAGCCTCTTTAAAAAGATGGAATTCTTTGAGTGTCTCTAGGAGAAAAGTTGATAAATTGCAGATGGAGATCGGGAAGAGGTCTTTTCAGCTGGAGAAAATTTTGACCATCTTGGAGGAAATAAGGAGAATTGACCCTCAAGTTCTCATAAGCAACCAAGTGTTAAATAACAATAATGCATTATTGATAGATATATGGTATAAAGACATCCAATTTGAATGTGATGTACTTAAAAGGTGCAATAATAAGCTGAGAGAAATTAGCATGAAACTACATGATATGATGTCTTTTGAGGCAGAAATTTTGGAAATCCTGGAAGGGAAGGTGGAAGGGAAGATAGAAAATCAAGATGAGGAGTTTGCAATCAAAGCTCTACATAATAACTTCCAATGGGTAGCTGATGATCCCTTAAACCATCTAACAGAAGAAATCATGGACAAGATCATGAGGATCAGGGTCAAGATGGAGGATTATAATGAGACATCCAGCAGCAGGAAAAGTAAATTAGAGAATCTCCGGGGCAAATATCAAATGCATAGGCATGCCACCATCAAAGCAAAAACTCAAGATGGTGGGGAGATAGAGAAAATAGTACAGTCATATGAAAATATCCAGACATCCATGCAAGTCTGTGTATAAGGAGAAGCTCACCAGGATGAGGATTTTGAAAGTGATGATACTAGTGCACATCATGATGATGATGAAAGGCCTGATGAAGATGCATCATAAAAGGAATATATGCATCAGGTGCAAAAGAAAGTAAGCCGTCTAGATGGTTGCCAGCTGGCAACCTGTGCCATGTGGAAAGAATTGACTTGGTCAATGAATGTGAACCGTAGATTGTAATAGATAAATCTGGATCATAGATCAATTGTAACGGCTCCCTCACCTTGTTCTATAAAAGGTGCAGAGATGCCTCATTTTAAACATTCAAAACTTAATTGAAATCTACTTGCTGAAGTATTTAGGACTCATTTCAAAGCTATTGTATATGTACATGTCTTTTGCATACTTAATAAAAAGAAGAGCATTTTGATTACAAATCTTCATAAATCTTGAGTAATCTGCATCTGAATTCTAGATATGTGCTTTGATTTGCTACGTCCCTTGGAGTGCTCATCATGTTGCATGTATTGTTTTCATTCACCATCCTCTAAAGTATGCATCAACTATATCTAGCTGTGGAACATCTTGGTGAACATATGGTTTGATTTCTTCTCCTAGTGACAATATCAAGTGTGTATGTGGCTCAATAGCTGAAGGTTCAACTTTAATTTGAAGTATTTCTTTCAATTTCTTTCAATTTCAGAACATTTCACCATCATAATTGCAAATAGTTGATAATCTTAAGCAAACAAGTACAAATATGCAGGCATCTCGTAGATAACTGAACATATTTAGCATATTTGAAAGTAAAGCATGTCATAAAGGATAAATATCATGCAAAGATTCAAGGATGAACACAATATTAGAAGCATATCTTGTGTAAAAATAACTATCTGTGCAGCATCATTATAGGAAGCATTATTTTACAGATGAAGTAGACGTAAGGCCCCAAAATGGAAACAACAACACACATCAACCTCTGAGTAACGTCAGAAGATTAAGACCTAATCACCGGAGACTTGGGATCATGAGTTCTTTGAATTCATTGTATCTTTCAAGATGAATAAAGGTTAATGTGTACTTTTATTCTATGTTTGTTTATGACTAACATCATGATCAACAGATGGCAAACCTACCTTTTAGCTCTTACCACTTTACTACAGACCTTTTATTTCATTATCGTGAGATTGCAGTGATGCTTTATCACTGACTTAACATCCACTGCGATACCACAAGTCAATATCATAACCGTCGTGGGGCTGCAGTATACCTTATATGTTACTTGGAATTTTATACCGCGAGCCCGCAAATCCATTTTGAAACTTCTGCAGGGCCATGGTGAAACATGGACTTGCTTATACCTTCACCACTATCCTGCAAGTAGGCTTATCTCCTGCTGCGGTAATGTGGTAATCAAACCTTTGCTTACTTTGGCACCCGCACACCCACAAAGGGCTATTAGGGTATGCTATGGGATTGCGGTAATGGACAAAAATACTCATGTGGACAAAAATACAAAGACTTCTCACATGCATGTGACATGAAACACATATGAAGGATTATCAAAAGACGTTTTGGTATGATAGCAAAAAGAATATAGACCATCTAAGATGGACTTATGGAAGTGAAATCTAGGAAACTAGATGAGACCAAGTGAAGTTTGAATAGTCCTAACACCACACAAGGTCCTTCTTCAGACAGGTTAACTTCTTGAGGAGGTTGCCAGACTTTGTGGAGTTAATGAGGCATATTACAGAAATGATGAAAGATAAGCCTATTTTCAAATGGAACAATGAAGGAAAGGAAGACTTTAAGGCCATCAAAGAAGCAATAGCTAATGCTCCAACCTTGGTGCATCAAAATTTTGATAAAGATTTCATTATCTATTCTTATACATCTAAAAACACGTTATCTTTTATATTGCTTCAACAGAATAATAAAGGGGTTGAATCTCCAATCGCTTTTATGAGCATGCCCCTGAAGAAGCACAAATTAAACTATTCACCTATGGAGAAACATGCTTTCACTATAGTCAAAGCTGTGAAGAAGTTCAATTTTTATATCCTCCATTCCCATACCTTCATCTACGTCCTAGACCCTGCAGTAAAATCCATTCTGACATAGTAGGAGATCAACAATAACAAAAGGGGAGCTTGGGTAGAAAAAGTGCAAGAGTATGATGTTAATCAAACCTACCAAGCTAATTAGAGGAAAAGGCCTTTATAAACTGTTGGCAGAAAACACACCTGAGGAGACTGAAGACCTTCCTCTTACACTCTTTGTAAGTACCACTAACAAATGGTTCTCTGATGTTTCATTCTTTTTGACTTATGGGGAATGTCCATCTCACCTTTTTGCTAAGGCAAAAAGGAACCTGAGACTGAAAGCTGTAAAATATATCATTTGGGAAAATACCTTATATAAAAGGGGAATCGATGGCACCTTTTTAAGATGCGTAGGAAAGGAACAACAAAGAAAGCTTCTTGAGTTCTTCCATAATGAGGCATGCGGTGGTCATCTATCTGCTTCAATGACAACCTTTAAAATTTTGAGACAGTGCTATTATTGGCCTAGTATATGTTCAAAGACACCTATGATTGGGTGTCTAGATGCGAGAAATGTATAATGTTTGTTGGTAGACCTAGATTAGCTACTTTACCCCTCATGTTGGTAATCGTAGAGGAGCCTTTCCAACAATGGGGGCTGGATTTTGTAGGTCGCATTCACCCAAATTCAAGTGCGGGACACGCTCATATCTTGGCTGCTACCAATTATTTTACTAAATGGGCGGAAGCCATTCCTGTGAAGAATACCACATCTGAAACTGTAAGCATATTTCTAAAGGAAAACATTTTGGTTCAGTTTGGGGTACCGAAGAAAATAGTGGTAGATAACGCTTCTAGTTTTTCTTCTACTGAGATGTCTCTTTTATACTATGACTATGGAATCAGCCTCGCACACTCTTCAAATTATTATCCCCAAGGGAATGGACAAGCCAAATCCAGTAATAAGATCCTAATCACTATTGTTCATAAATTGGTAGAGGAAAACCAAAGAAATTGGTATAAAAAGATTTATGATGCTCTCTGGGAAGACATAAACACTTCAAAGAGAGCTACAGGCATGTCTCCTTTTGATTTGGTATATGGAGTTGGGAGTGCACTTCCTATTCCATTAGAACTTGCATCTCTAAACTTACATAAGGCTATTGAAGACGAACAGTTTAGAGATTCTGTAGAAAAGAGAATCATGTACCTTTCTAAAATTGAAGAGAAAAGAGAAATGGTAGCAGATCGTATCTCAGAGCACCAAAAGAAAGTAAAGGATATTTTTGATAAGGCCAAACAAAGGGAATTCATTATTGGAGATTCGGTCCTAATGTGGGATAGGTGAAGAGAACCAAAAGGAGCTCATGATTGACTCTCTCTAGAAGGGCCCTTTCACAATCAAGGCTACTACAAGTGAAAATGCCTATTTTTTGGCATATCTGGATGGTACTGAGTTGCCTCTTGCCTATAATGGGCGAGATCTTAAGCTTTACAATTGCTGATTTTAATCTTCTCGTGTACTATAATTTCATGGTATTGTGTTTTGTCTTGTTTCTTGTTTCATGTCTCTCAGTGTGTTGGGTTTGACTCTATAGCCCATCTAATAAGGCATTGGTCTGCTAGAGATGTCTAGGTCCTTTGTGTCCTTTTCGTCCTTGTCCCCAAGTTAGAGCCAGTTGTTTCCCTCAAATCTAAATTTGTGATTTTGTGTATTTACTTGCATCCATTTATGTGTCATGTGAGTCTCATATCCTTTCAGTTGATAATTTTACCCTTTCTTGAACTTTGTTTGTCATTCCCTTGTTATAGTCTATTCTATCAGTAAAAGTGAGATGTCAAGAACTTCAAGTATTTCATTGTCTGTCGGGAAAAACCCTAGCTAGTGAACCTATTAGCGAATGAATTTGTCCCCTCATTTTATCAATAAGTGTTGAGTACCTTGAACTAGTCACTTCCCTAACAAGCCTCAAGTCCTCCTTTCTTTATTTTGATCATCTTTTCCTTATATCCTAGAACTTTGTTTTGGTTCCCAAGTTCATGAGCTCCCCGATTTGCTGATAAGCTAGTAATACTACGTAAAGTGATCATAAACTTACCACTTGTCAAATCAACAATTAGTTCCTGAGTTCATGAAAATGACAGATTATCAGTTTCCCAATTGAGTATATTCAACACATTTGACGCCGAGGAGTTGTGCTAATCCCAGAATACTAGTTTTTTCTGACTCACCAACAAATCTATGACTCAGACATTTAGAAGGTTCGTAAAGGCCTCATTTTTCTTATAAGTAAGCATTTGGTTCATGGCTGCCTCCAATCGCCGCCAAAGTGGTAATTCATAAGCGTGGCACTTTTCTAACTATAAGACACATACTCAAGTTCAAAGAATGATGATATTGCCAATAAGTAGAAGATAAAAGAAAAAAGAGAAAAGGGGGCAATATCGGTGAAATAAAAAAAAAGTGTCATCAAAAGTTGTTTTTGCCGACTGCATATAATGGAATGGTTCACCGAAGGGATTTTTTTTTATAAAAAGGTTCCATGGAAGCTAAAAAGTTTCTGATTGAAGAACATACTACTTGGGTAAGTCAACGGGTGTAAAGGATCCATTAATTGCAAAGGGGATTAAATGACCTCACTTTATCTCTTTTCCTTATAAAGCCAACATCCCTTTTGTAAAATTATTTGTTATCATTTACCTAAAGAGGAAACCCCAGGAGCTAAGCGCAACTAGTTGTCTTCATCTTCTCATTAAGTGTCGATATCTAAGTAAGCTCGGTCACCTTTTATCTAGTTTGAAGATTGTTACTAGCTAGTTGAATACTATGTGGGGTTAAAAATTCAAATTTTAGGCATTACTATTCATGAAATTTGAAGCCCTAATTTTAACTATCAAACATTATTGTCTCCCTTCTCATTTGAAATTGCCACCTTTTACCGAGAACCTAATCCCTTTATATTGGTTGCTAGGAATTGTTAAAATGAAATATAAATACAAGGGGCTGGATATTTCTTTTATTATCAAGAATGAATTGTTTGGTGTTAGGGACACAGATTTTGGGCATGTGAATCTTCATGAATTATGGTCGAGGATGAATACCAATCCCAGGCAAACAATTACACAGAGAGTTTTTTATGGTGGATTGGCCCATGCTAGGGGTTTCCCCCCAGCAATTAAATGCCCAGATTTGATAATGGCATGTATACAAAACTATAGCCCTAAAGCCAGAGAAGTCAGAACGAATAGTGGTCATACCATTCTACCGTTGAACATTGTTTCTATCACCGATAGATTAGGACTGGCCACCCATGATGTGTATGTAGATGTAACCCTGGAAAAGGCTACTGATTTTATATTGATGGAAAAAATAAGTGTAAGGACACGATAGCTACCACCTAGCTGAAAAGAGCAAAGAAGGGAGGGTCTCAGTTACCCTAGAATCTTGTTAGAGGCCATTTTAAAGATGGAATTTCTTATATCATTACTCTGTTACACATAGTTATAGGTAGTCAAGAGTGTGATAGTTTTGCAAATTAGATTGCCAGTACATCCTAATAATTTGTATAGGGAAGCAATTCGTTGATTGGTCCCTGTTAATAAGTGATCAATTGCATAAGCAATTGACGAATTTCTAGAATAATGGGAAATTCCACATGTGTTCATATTTGATTTATTTATTGGCTACTACTCAACCCAGATGGCCAGGTCTACAAGTAGCAGGTCCTTTGACTACTGAAACAAAAGTGTATGACTATTTACCTCAATTGCGGGACACATATGGGAATAAGGTATATAGAAGAATTAATGATGCCTTTCTAATGCTTATGGTTAGAAGGATTTGGGAAAATCCTTAGGTCAGAATTTCCACAGAAGCCGCCAACCAGATTATGAGCTTTGGTAGATTTTTCATACAATATGATAGATTCACATACATTCAAATTAGAGGTTTTGAGTATCCTCCACTCAAATTACTAAGGTATGCCTTAGATTATGTTGTGTTCTTGGAAGTATGTCAGCAAGCTTACCTGGTTGGGCAAAGATATTATACGGTGAAGAAGAAAGGGTACCCATTTCCTTTGAAGTTAACCCACTACACTTGTGCCAAACCCAAAGATGAAAAGAATGTAGATAGGATATTTAGTCATTTTCACTTCCAGACATATGGATCGAGAAGTAATTTTGACAGTAAAGATTTTGTTAAAAACAACTTGTATGCCTCTATGCTAATGAGACATATACCTCGTCTAGAGGATTTTTGGGCTGATTGTGTGGATGAATATGAAGTAAGAAGGAGGGAGTGGTCAAGGTTAACTCTCGATCAAATGAGAATTTATAACATGGGTTGGAAAATCCCTGACATTGTTGATGATTATGTTGATATTGTTGATCCTGCTTTTGTTGCTGAAAGTGCTAAACCCTTGCTTGATGTCAACTAGGATATGGATGAAATCAATGATCTTAAGGCTAGATCTCTCTCTTTCTTAAATAGAAGTTTGGCATGGCTGAACTCTAAGGTTGGTGATAATGGTGCAGGTTCTTCTCCACATCAGGAGCAAGTTATGGAGACATCACAAGATGCTATGAACACCCCTAATCGTGACAGCTCTTCATAGGATGACAAAAGTACAAAGTCTCCTCAGCAAACTATACAGAAGGATAAGAATAGTGATATGGCATTAAACACTGAACAAAGCAAAAATCTTCCTACTTCTCCCCCATAAGATTCTCTCAGAACTTTAGAATCCTCCAAGAAACAACCAGTGGAAGATAATAGTCCCAAAATAGATAAGGTGTCTCATAAAAATGCTAAAGATTTCTCTATAAGTACTACACCAACATGGCTCAAGATAGAGGTTAGCAATAAAAGGAGGTATTCTCAAATCATAGATACAAAATTTGATGCAGTAGCAAGATTGATAAAATTAGAGTCGACTTCTAAGAAGGCAAAGAAGATGTCCAGACTGATGGTCGATCCGATCTCTAAGCATCAATATGTAGAAATTGTTGAACCTATGGTGGACAAAGAAGTAAAAGATATATCTATATATGACTTCCAAGTGAGCACAGTAGACCTAGGACCCCCATCTATTCAAGGGGATATTCATAATGCTAATTTATCTGTTGATATACTAGCCAACAAGGTTGAAGAGGAGAGAGAAATTGAAGTTTTGGAAGATCAAGTAGAAATACTTACTTTGTATGTCAAGTCTATTGTAGACATAGACTCCCAACCCCTGAATTCTATTTCTAGAACCCCTAAAGGCCTCACTACTGAGGTATTAGACCAAATCAATAGGTACAAGTATATTGGCAGTGCAGTGGACAAATGGGTGAGTAAATTAATTTTTAATGGCACTAGCTTTATTCATGATTCTTATAATCTCTATGGTAAGATTCAGAAAAGTAGACAGAGATTTTGAATGATCTAAAGGCAATAAGAAAAGAGTAGACCATGCTCGATGTGACCAAGAATAACTTTGATGCCATGGCCAAAATGGATTCTAGCATTCTCTTAGTAGAGAAGGTTATAGAAAAGTTGGAGGAAAATGAGTCAGCCAAATGGTCGGCTGCAGTGGATTGGAAAATATACATGGAGCAACAATGTATCAATGACTTAAAGAGTTTGGCCAAGAACAACAAGTCTTACATACTTGATATCTGCAATGCCTGTGTTTCTCTTGGGGAAGATCTTTGGGATGAAACTGAGTCTATTTTATTGGATTTGGATAGCATAAAACAAACTTTCAAGGAGTTGATGAATGAGGAGTTAAAGAATAAAGATGTGAAAGGAAATACCATAGAAAGGCTAAGTAATGTGTCTGCATGTTTGTCTAATTTTAAGAAGGATCTTTCTGAAATGGAAAGAAAGCTCATCGAAGTTGGCCATGTATTACAGAAATGGAGGACGAGGCTGGCTATCACTGTTGTTCCCAATACTAAAGGAGTGATTTCTATTATGGGGAGATTCAAAGCCATGCAAACAAGACTGAATGCTGCTCAGAAAATACAAGATGCAACAAAGAAGAGAATGTTGAATACACCTGAAAAGTCAAATGCAACAGAGGATGATGTTGAAAATACAATTCCATAATTATTTTCTAGTTTATTGAGCACTTAAGTGTAGATAGCTTCTAGTATAACTGTGTATTGCTTTTTTGTATCAGAAGCTATACACAGTTATACCAGAAGCTATCTACACTTATATCATGGACTGTGGAAATATCATGTCTACAATTATTGAGCACTTGTTAAACTTCTTTAATGTTTCCATACAAACTTGGTTTTATAATGATCTATTAGTTATGATAACTGTATACGGGAAAAATAGTTTTGTTTCATTTTACTATATATTCAAAATGTAACAAAGAAAAGGGATCTTTTTTCTTTTGGCCAGAGGAAACTTTTATTGTACAAGACTAAATTATTTTGATCTTAATTCTAAAGTAAGGGGGATATTCCAAACATATTTTATGGTAATGTCAAGTTCATTTATACTTGGTAATTAACGGTAAGTCGTTCACTCTAGTTTTGATTATGTGTTCTTCATATGTTGAATATTTGATCTTTGAATCTTGAGATTTATTCAAAGGTGTTTGGAATATTGATAACCTACTTCCTTACTTGAAATATTACCATCTAAGTGTATATCTTCATATGTTGGGATTTGATGATAAAGTGGTATTTAAATTTATTGAGAAGTCATAAATAGTTTTTCTTTTCATTCTTATGTTAGAGGGAGAACTTTATATTTAATGTGAATCTTTGCTCATAATATGAATAGTGCTATGGTTGGTTAGTCCTTTTGGTTCTTACGTGTCATCACCTTTCTTCACTTTTTGGTTAAAAGTGTAACCAAAAAGATTTAAAATCATATGAAGCGAGTTGTACCTTCTAAAATCTTCAAAGGACAGTTACTTAAGCAAATTGTCCAATTGTTAGTGGAATCATTACCACCAACAAGGCGAATTGGAGAAATTTAAGCAGTGACAAAATTTGTCTGCTAGCACCTATACATTTTGAGGTCTTGGCTTCGTTTGTAATTTGTTTTGATGTCTCTTGTTTTGAAAAAGTGTTGATTTTTGGGTCACTAGTGGTTTCCATGGTCTTTCCCTTCTTTTTTATTTGTTCAACTATATAAATACTGAAAAGTTCAAGGTCTCCTTTGATGATGTGGGTTTTTCCCATGTGTAAGAAGTGGATTTCTTGAAATAACGTGGAGGGAACAACCCTCATCCTATGGATCCAAGGCCTTCCTAGGATCATGTTGTAAGTGGTTTCTTCATTGATGACATAAAATTCAGTTGAGAGAGTTTTGGGACCCAATGTGATTTGAATATTGACCTTACCCATGGTTTGAATGTTTGGGTTATCATGAGTTCTAAGGATGGAAGTTTCTTGTGTGATTTGAGTTTTGTCAAAACCCATTCTTTGAAGAAGAAAGAAAGAGACTATGTTGATTGCAGACCCATCATCAATCATTACACATTTAATGGAATAGTCATGAACTTGGACTATTAAGAAAAGGGGAAGATCGCCATGTTTAGCTATGTCATCATTTGAGGGTAACTTTTCAAAGTCAAATGTCAAAGAAGAATACTTTTCACTTGGAGTGTTTTGAACTAGACGGCCTAGATCTAAGGCTTTGAGGAGAGCATTCTTGTGTGTAGGAGAACTCTTGAGAAGTTCTAGCATGTGAGAAAAAATTGAATTACCAAAGGTGTCATCTAATTGTTCTAGTTCTTGGGTGACACAAATTTCTTGATCTTTATCTAATTCCACAAGGCCTAAGGAGTTTTGATCAAAGGAATTTTGATGGATTTTGGGATTATTTCTTTCATCCTGTGAGAATATATCCATGTATGATTCTTGTTCACATTTTAGGAGGATTGATATGAAGCAATGGTACCCCTGACATGACTTGGTCTCATGCCCTATTCTCTTGTGAAATGAGCAATATTTATCATGATTGTGATCTTTAGGTTTATGATGATTCTTGTATGAATGCTTGTTAATTCTCAGGGAATAGTTGTTGACATTTTGGTGACTATTGTTCCTATATGGTGAAGTGCTTGTTGACCCATCTATGTCTTGGTTGTTTGTCAAAGATTCATTATTTCTATCATGGTTTATCAACCTTCCATTGACATCATACTCCCTTATTCCACTATGAATAGCAACTTGGTCAATTCTAAGGGCACTTTCGAGTGCTTCTTCATATGATTTGTAAGGGAGTTTTTGAACTCCTCATATGTCATTGTTGAGAACATGTAAGAAGAGATTACAAAGTTCCTTATTATCCATGTTTGGTATACTAGTTGAAGAATAGAGAACTTTCCTCCATCATGTGATAAAATGTTTGACTAACTCATTGTCTTCTTGTTTTATTGTTAAAAATTCTCATATTCTTGTCTTGACTAGTTTGTTTATGTTGAAGGTAGCCACAAATTGATGGATGAATTTCCTAAAAGAGTGGATCGACACTTCTGGAAGTTGATAGTACAAATCTAGAGAAATACCCTTCAAAGTCTTTGGAAAAATCTTTGTTGTCACCCCATCTTAAGGAAGGAGTTCTTGCATTACCATGATGTCTCCTTGATATGAGAGTTGGGATCACCCCCTCCTTTAAATTTTGGAAGCTCAGGGAGAAGATGTGGTAGTATGACTTGAAGAATGTTGTAGTCAAGAGACTCCTTTAAATACTTGAGGTATGTTCCTAAGAGGGGCTTATGTCTAGAGGGTTTTGTTCCTCCAAACATTAGCCTTTCAAGTGGAGCTTGTTGCATTTGTTGAAAGGGTACATGCTAGATCTTTTATATTCTAAAAAAGTTGAAAGACTATATGGCATCATGTTTGTGTTTTGAAAATTGGGTGGGATTGTTTTTGGTTGCTTTTGCATTATAGGAATCCCACCTAATTGATTGACACTTGTCATGTTGGAAGATGAGGGCAAGAGAGGCATTAATGCTTCTTTATGTGTGTCATGAGAATGGAAGTTTAGATGAGGGGTATTTTGTGTTGCCCTCTGGTTTGATTCAATCTTGTCAATGAAATGATTTTCTTGTGCCCTAGGTTTTTCCTTAATTTTGTTTTGGTAATTTTGTTCAATGCTCCTAGCCTCAAGGGTCTTGATTCATTGGACCAAACTTTTGTAAGGAAATGATAGCATCTCAGAACATATTTCTAAGAATAGTGGTGTCTTCGACAGATTTAAATTCTTTTCAATTGCTTCAAAAACACGCACAACTATGCCACAAAGCATAAACAGACATAGTACATTTCCAACATTGACCCTTAGAGGAAATACAAGCAACAAGATCTAATTTCAACAGCAGAAATATTAAACATGAAAGACAGAACATAAAACATAGATTTATGTGGGGAAAACCCTTACGAGTAAAAAACCCCACATTTCAAAAGCCCAGATCACCATTGTATTATTCAGTAACAGAAAATACAGTTACAATACAATTCAGGCACTAAGCCTCTCATCGAGATTTACATCTTGCTCCTCTGGAAGAATAACTGATAGCATAACCCTGCACAAAGTTCTCCAGCACTCAGGTTAGTCCTTCATACTATTATCATGCCACAGATAGCACACAGTATATAACATAACCTTACACCCGAACTCTGTACTCACTCACTTCTCGACCTCTGTTTCTTCTTTTCTTAGTTCAATCCCTTCACATACTATTATCATACTGCATATAACATACAGCATAGGACTTCCCTGAAGAAGAATGCAGAGCTGACCAGATTGAATTCTCTATCTCAATCTATCGATCCAAGACTATCTCTCTCCAAACTTGTCAAACCGTCTGAGAAACCAATTGATTCAGTTACGCTCAGTCCAACCATCCAAATTATCATTTGACTGTTCACATTCAAGAGGACTCATTAGTCCCACATGCACCAGACATCGGTTGGAGCCGTAGTATATACACACGACCACTCAGAAAGTCTATCGTCAACGCTTTTACCACCGACAACCCCAACCGATCAATCATCAACGGAGCATCAGAGAGATGATGACCTTCGGCGTGACTTCATCCTACTTTGCCGACACAGTTCCTCCTGTCAATGCCAAACACCATCAGACAAACCAGGCTCATCGGAGTGACATCTCAACACTGCACCGATTGAAGAGATCTTGTCGACACCAACCTTCATCGGAGAGACACTTACCATCGGAAGGATTTCCAAAACTCAGACCGACAATGCTTCTCACGCCGATGCCAAGACCTTCGTCAGTGTAACACGAAGTACCAGAGAGACATCTTCCAACCACGCCAATGTCACTTATCACGCCGATCACTCAAACCTCCATCAAAGTGACTCAACATATCAGAACGACACTTCAAAATTGGGCTGATAGTGATTTCCATACCGATGACCTTTTTCTGTCGGAATGACTCTCACCAACTCCAACCACCATTGGAATAACACACACCATTGATGATAGTCTCTCAGATCACACCGATAGTTCACATCTTGCTGATACAAAGAACAACCCACTATGAACAACAAGATCATTGAGACTCTTGCCAATAGTTGTAAATCTAAGACATATGTACTCAACATTCTCCCACTTGATGAAGGATTTACAGGAACCAATCAACACTCCAAGTCACAGAACCATAGCTGATACTGCCTTCACTCCACTATGCTCACAAGCTACACAGAAGCTCCAACATAACAAACTTCAAAGCTTCCAGAACACAGCCATGAAATCATCCTCCAAAAACAAGATAAAACATTAGCTAGAACAACAACAATCAGAAAATTGACTGCACCCATCCAACTGAACAAAACCCACTTGACTGAAAATAGCACACACAGCCAGTGCTAAAACATCTAATCACTCATACCTTGAAGGTATTCATCAGCAGACTCATGCCACCTACATATACATCCATCAACTGCAAATACAAGCTCCATGTGTCAACTAGTCAAAGAAGACCAAACACATCCAAGAACTCCCACTGCATGGGTAATGCAGATCTAAAAAAATGATCATGGCATACAAAGTCCACCAATAGCATCACATAGAAAGTGTAAATATCATGTAGTCCCAAGGAAACATCCACCATGATATGCAAAATTTGTAAATCAATAACCTGTACATCTCACCACCAATCCAGAAATCTCTCAAGCTCTTCACACCCAACAATGAAAGAGATAACAGAACCTTCATGCTATCACCCAAGAACATAAGTGAAAGCACATGATCACACACTAGTGATCACTTCAGCTCTGAACAAAACCTCAAAAATGTAATGTGAAACACACCATCAGAAAAATAACTGAGACCATAGAGAGTAACACTGCACATCATATACCTATAGACAGTCCTTCTACATACACCTCTAAATGCCAACTGTGTCAAGTATGATCTCCTTCAAAACACCCCAAAGAGAATAGCATAACAACACCCAAACAAACATTCAACCTCAAGAGATCAAATTCAGCATATGTAATCATGCAACTAAACATGGATGTAAGCCTCTCAAACCAAAGAAGATCAAACTAATCCATTTCCTATTTCAGGAAATCAGCCCATAAACCATCTCCTAACAATCCTCATCAATGAATTATATCTTAAACTCAAATGTACAATGAGATTAATCATGCTATCCATCTCTCAGAATGAATCCTCCAGAACCATATATTAGCAGTTCAAGATCCATATCTATGAAAGAAAGCATAAAACACCTGAGAGAAACAATGGGCAATACCTCTCAAGTGAAACTTGTCGAGTAGACCAAGAGTGGGGAATGAGAATGTTCTTCCAAGATATCCAAGTCCCAATGTGTTTCTCCAAGAACAATCTCCTCTAGATCTTTTATTGAACTCACATTCAACCAAGGTAAAGACTCCTCGAACTTCCTGCTACAAACTCTAATTAAGCACAACATATACAGTCTCACCTTATTCTCCATGTATCCATGGACATCTGCAAATAACCATATCATGCTAAACTCCAAATGCATCACTGCACCAACATGAAGTAATCAAGCAAAAGATCGATGCACCCAACACACAGAGAATCACCAGACCACTGTCAAAGTTCCAATCATTTAAATCAAGAACTTATCATGACATCATGATCTTACCATCCCCCTTTGGAGATTCCATGCTCTAGGTGAACATAACCATGGTCTCAAGAGCAATGTATCATGCCAAAACTCAAATGCAGAATTCAAGAAAATATCATGATACGAAGCAAACCAAAACTCTAAACCAACACCACCTGTCAAGCACCACCAACATCTCAACCAAAGACTGAGTGAGTCCTTCATAGCTCCAAGATGTTACACATCCTCAAATAGTGCCCTTGCAAATGTGAAAGAACCCTTCTGCAGCAACAGGATCTAAGAGCTCCTCCTAGTAACATCTGCAACACTAAAGAAGATCATTCACCACTAAGTGATGAATCTGTAGTCATTGCTAAAGCTCCCACTGAACTGTGGCAACCGAGCTTTCCAAGCAACATGACCAAACACCTTCTCATCTGAAAATCTTCTAGGTCCACACATTAACATGTCCATGTGACAATAAAACCAAGTGGCACCAAGATCTCCAAACCAAGGAAATACACTATCACTGTCAATAGCTTACACAAACCTGTGAATCCAATCTATTCATGACATTGTAATACACATGCTACAGGTCTCCATAACCGACTATTCAGGTACTCAACAACATCCATCCTCTCATCCCGAAATAGTCACACCAATGCACAAGTGACCACAGACCAGGCCAACAAACAAATCTGCATTAACACTAAAACAATCTAGGGGATAAAGACAGTCCACATCCGAGTCATCTCACTGTAGCTTAATAGGTGATCAGCCCACAAAACTACATAACTCATAGATCCAACCAATGTACCATGCAAACTCACTATCACACTAGAAACTACAGAACTAAGATTTCAACAAATAGATAACAAAGTAGACAACATGACTCAAGCATCAGATTACTTACAAATCTGATTCACCAAACATGTCCACAACCTGAGCACCTTAGTATAGAAAACTAGAAGCATTACCACAGAAATACTGAGTGACATATCACTTACCAACACTCCCATGCAGAGAAAGCATTTCACCTCCTCACACCATGCACAAAGCATGCATGCAAAACTGCAACTATATCATCTAGCAACACCCCAAAAGCCAGGGTCTAGAAATAGCTTAACTGCAGCTTCACAAAACCACAAGATTTTCTCTTGACCATGTAAAACCTGCAAAATCACTGTGTTTCAAAAACACCCATGCACATCCATACCCACTTCACATCTGGAAGACCAAGAATATGAATCAAGAAACATCATAACGATTAAACCAGAAAAATGGATCATCATGAATATGCATAACCATAGATTTTAGGAAAACTATGAAACCCCTCAAAACCAAGGAACATGATTCTGAGACATGCAAGTACAAAGCATCCACTAAAGGAAATAGCAGTTTAGGAACTTCAGGCCCACTTGTAGGCCAACTCCACAACCACCAACATGCACATGCATCCGAGGGAGATAGGCTATTTCAGAAGCTCTCAGACCATCCAATGATCAACTCCATAGCCTACATGCAATCAGGGTAATAAAAAGTTATGCCTTCCAATACCAGGACAAAACACCCAGTGTAAGCACATTTCTCCATAGCTAAAAAACAACCCAAGCTTCTCCATATCATCAGGGAGCCTCTCACATAGACACCCAATACAGATATTTGTTGCATCTCAACCATAGAGTAAAATATTCCACCCCATGCATAAGGATTATATCGCTGCCAACTAGGAGCCTCAAATCACATCATTTCAATATGACTAGCTCCAGTTTCTCCATCTTCACCATCCTTCAAGCGCCTACTGTAACATGAAGACAAGATCAACTACTAGACTTCACTCAGAACAAGGATCAAAACACCAGACAATTCCTTCAGATTTCCTCAAACCTGTCACACTAAGAAATCATCACAGAAGGAATACCCAGACCTTATACACCAGGAACTCTTACATGCAAACACATCCAGCACACAAATGTACATATGTGAGCAACAAAGCAGATCCTAGAAGAAAGCTCTAATACCACTTGTAAGGAAATGATAGCATCTCAGAACATATTTCTAAGAACAATGGTGTCTTCAATATATTTAAATTCTTTTCAATTGCTTCAAAAACACGCACAACTATGCCACAAAGTGGAAACAGACATATTACATTTCCAACATTGACCCTTAGAGGAAATACAAGCAACAAGATCTAATTTCAATAGCAGAAATATTAAACATGAAAGACAGAACATAAGACACAGATTTATGTGGGGAAAACTCTTACGGGTAAAAAACCCCACACTCCAAAAGCCCAGATCACCATTGTATTATTCAGCAACAAAAATATAGTTACAATACAATTCAGGCACTAAGCCTCCCATGGAGATTTACATCTTGCTCCTTTGGAAGAATAACTGACAGCATAACCCTGCACAAAGTTCTCCAGCACTCGGGTTAGTCCTTCATACTGTTATCATGCCACAGATAGCACACAGTACAGAACATCACCTTACACCCAAACTCTGTACTCGCTCACTTCTCGACCTCTATTTCTTCTTTTCTCAATTCAGTCCCTTCACATACTGTTATCATGCTACGTATAACATACAGCATAGGACTTCCTCGAAGAAGAATACAGAGCTGACCAGATTGAACTCTCTATCTTACTCTTTCGATCCAAGACTATCTATCTCCAAACTTGTCTAACCGTCCAAGCAACCAATCGATTCAGTTATGCTCAGTCCAATTGTCCAAACCGTCATCTGACTGTTCACATTCAAGAGGACTCATTAGTCCCACATGCACCAGACATCGGTCATAGCCGTAGTATATACACATGGCCACTCAGAAAGTCTATCATTGATGCTTTTACCGCCGACGACCCCAGCCGGTCAATCATCAATGGACCATCGGAAAGACCATGACCTTCGGTGTGACTTCATCCTACTTCACCGACACAGTTCCTCCTATCGATGGCAAACACCATCGGACAAACTAGGCTCATCAAAGTGACATCTCAACACTACACTGATCGAAGAGATCTTGCCAACACCAACCTTCATCGGAGAGACACTTACCATCAGAAGGATTTCCAAAACTCAGACTGACAATGCTTCTCACGTCGATGCCAAGACCTTCATCGGTGTAACATGAAGTACCAGAGAGACAACTTCCAACCACACTGATGTCACTTATCACGCTGATCACCCAAACCTCCATCGGAGTGACTCAACATATCAGAACGACACTTCAAAACTAGGCTGATAGTGATTTCCATACCGATGACCTTTCTCTGTCGGAATGACTCTCACTGATGCCAACCATCAAAATAACACACACCATTGATGATAGTCTCTTAGATCACACTGATAGTTCATGTCTTGCCAATACAAAGAACAACCCACTATAAACAACAAGATTGCTGAGACTCTTGCCGATAGCTATAAATCTAAGACATATGTACTCAACAACTTTCTATAAGGTCTATGGGTGGGGCTTTGTCCATTCTTTGAGTTTTTCTACCTTGCGATGGTTTGCTTTGTATTGGGGCTTGAGTGACCCTATTTATTCTTTCTAACGACACTTCACATGTTGTGGAATTTTTATCTTGATGTACTATGTGGAGTGATTTTTGTACCTCTTGAGCTTCTTGTAAGTTCTTCTCTTGACAACATACTTCATTGTCCATTTTGGTGGCCATTTTTCTATGGCTTATTATGGTTTGATCATCTTGATGGATCTTAGATTGAATGTTCACATGTGTTTTTATTTGGTCAAATTTGTGGGGATTTTGTTGAATCCATTTTGAATTTGTAATTTCACTTGAGGGGACATTCTCCTCAAATTTTTGCATGAAACATTGTAAAATGTGTAAAAATGTGAAAGAATCCATCCCAAAAAGATTTGTTGAAGCAATAGAAACACAAAGTGACTCTATCAAAAAATTTTGTTGTTCACGTCAGGTTGACCAAAATATGTACACTCAAAAATATGACTCGATCGCATGGGGTGGTCAAGTCAGCTTTGATAGAGCACATGGGACCCTCTCTTTGCCACGAGTGAAACTCCATGTCACTCTTTCTCTCATGGTAGAAGCCAGTCAAGAGGAGGTGATACACGGAGGCGGTCCTTCTCACTCGATAGCTAGACTTCATGAAGAGAGGTTGGTCGGTCCTGGGGCCTTTCCTAGGTATTGTTTCTTATGTGATGTTCAGTGACCATTTTAGTTGATATAATTATATGACCCGAAGGGTCACTGGTTACTGTTCTCTTATTTGGGTTAGATAGATTCCAACACTTATTTAGCTATCTATTATAGTTGTTGATGAGTCTTCTATATTGGAACCATTCCTCTCTTACTAGAAGGAGTTGTAGCATTTGATTTCTTTGTTCAATCAACCTAAACCTAAGTTCTTTTTCTTGGATGGTCAATTGTGTGTGTTGAGGCCTAGGGTGTAACTCTTTGCTCTCCTCTAGGATCTCCCTCACCCACTCACCTCTAAGTCTAGGGCACATTCATGAGCTTGAACCGAGAGAGATGGTTAGAGTTAACCACGAGCTGACTTACATTTGATTCAGGGTGATGACCTAAGGTTTGCTTTGCTTTGTTTGACTTGAATGATTGGTGTTTACCTCACGATGAAATTGAGGGTTTACTTGATTTTTTTCTTTGTCTTTATTTTGGTTGACCTCGTGATGAAATCAAGAGGTTTTTCTCTTCGTGTGATGCTTTTTTGTTATTTTCTATTTTTGTATGTATGCACTCTATATGTATGAAATATAATACTTTTGTTTTTTTTATGGATGTTTTGAAAGTAAAGTGCTTTAATTAATCTAGAATTCAAATTTGAATGTAATTTTAATATGAGTTCACCTAATGCAATCTTAATCTATTTTTTTGGTATTTTCTTGAGTTTTGACTTCAATTACTCTAGGAAATGAAAGTACTTGGAAATAAACTAATCTAATAATGCAAATTCCTTGAAATAAACTAATTTAACAATACAAATCTATCTAGCCTATAAAGGAAATTGCACTATGAAATTACTATCTCCAAGAGAAAATTTGAGATTATCTAATTACTACCAAAAAGCATGAAAGAACCTAGAATGTGTTGGCACACGAGCCTCCACTACCCTCAGGAATCCTATTAGCAACCTTTTCATCCTCTTGTAGTAGTGAGGATCTCCTCTTGACAACAATAGGGAAGGTATACAAAAATGGCTTGAGAAAGCTTTGAAATATGGGCTCAATGTGAGCTAAGAGAGCACTATGGCTTCAAAAATGAGCAGCATAACAATGTAATAAGAAGATTTTGGCAAAGCTTTGGCATAAAAACACTAAAAGAAAAGGCTCATAAGTCCTGTGTGAGCATAAGAATGCTTGTGTAGAGCAAAAACTAAGCAAAGCTTGGTTACACAAATGAATTTGCCTCCCAAAAGGGGGAGCTTTGAAGCTATGAAATAATGAAACTAATGATATCTTTAAATTTTTGGAAAACTAATGACATGAAAGCTTTGAAACTTTGGAAAACTAAAGAAAGAAATAAAGAAAGAGGCTCAAAGGCATGTGAAGAAGCTTGAAAAATCTTGTGAAGATGAGAAGAGCATTCTCCAACTTGAGAAATAATGGAGAGGTTAGGGGTATTTATAGCTTGAAAGAGGTCATGAAAGGTGGAATTTATTGAGAGGTTAACTCAATTTGATTGAAGAGTTAACAAGGTTGATTGGATAGAGAACTGAATTGATTAGGGAGTGAACAAGCTTTGATATCCTTTCACAGAAGAAGAAATGGAGTTAACATGAGATTGTTTGAGAGATAAGAAGAATTAATTTTTGAGTTATAATGAACTAATTGGGAGTCTTGAATCAGTTAGAAAAGTTGATGATCAATTAGGGAAGGTGACTCACACAATCAAGGCTCAATTTGGAGAAAATTTGGGTCAAAACAGAGCTAATTTTGGGCCCAAACTAAAGGAGAATTCATGACTAGAAACATGACAGGGTCACCCATGGTTCACCCCTTTCATCATCTCAAATCGCCTAGGGTAAATCTTGTTGCATAGGGTTCTATGAGTGGTTTGAAGGCTTGAGAATGATTTTTGAGGGTTAAGGATGTAGTCAACCACCAGAAACAATTCAAAATGATGCATATGAGGTGGTTCGCCCTTTTTATCAATCCAAATCACCCAGGGGCAACCTTGGGTCACTCGAGGGTGACCTAGAAATAGTTTTTCTGAATTGGTCATAGAACTTCTAGGAGCTCATTCGAGCACATACAGACTCCTTTTTGGGTGCCCTTTTTTAAAAGTGCATATTTTTTGAGAGATACGCAATGGTGCTATTTTTTTTCTTGAAAGTGTCACAAAATTACGCTTTCAGACCATTTTTCTCATGGTATCATGTCGGTCTCTCAGGCCCTAAAAAGTTTAGTAGCTAATTGGAGAGTGATTTGGATGGGTGGGGAAGAAAGAATGGATGGGAAAGGTCAATTTACAATAATAATATGAAGAAGAGGCTTAGGAACAAAGTTTCAAGCATAGAAAACAAAAATTGACAAATGTTGAAAGTGGAGGAAAAGTTAGTTTGACAAAGGGGAAACTAAGGAAGAAGCAAAGACCAACATGTTTGTAAGAGAAGTACTATTGAGGGGACATTATTTTCATGCTTATATGTACATGACAAATATTACATGTCATCATGGGCTCATCATGGAGGATGTGTGTGTTTTTAGTGCTTATAGGTCCCCATGGATTGTTGTAGGAAGAACATAGTTGCTTCCTTTTGAGTTCATTTCTACTATAGTCATTTGTATTCTTTTTTGTAGGTAGTTGATGTGTTATCTTCTTTGGATTTTAATATAATCCCCCTTTCTAAAATATTCCTTTATGCTACAAAAGGGTGGGTGCTTTGGATTGAGATAGAAGTTTTCCCTTAAGCATTGATGGCTCAAGCTTTAGAGCTCTTTTGATTTATTCTTGTAGAGAAGTGAGTACAAAATCCTTAACAATACCTTTGAGGGGTTCAAACAAGCCTTCAAAAAATAGAGAAGTGATTCTCCTTTTAGGAATGTTAGGTACAATCATTTCAACTTCTTGAAATTCAGCAACATAAGATTCCACTAAGTGATGTTGTTTGATTCCCATAAGATCTCTAAAATACTCATCAACATCTTTTCATTCAAAATGGTCTAGAATCCTCTAACTAAATTCATAAAATATTTGCACAAGGATATGTCCTTATGTAACCAACCCATGGTTCAACCAATTATAAGCAACACCATATAAATACAATGCAACAAACTCAATGGCATATTCCTCCTCCATAGGGCTAAGAGAACTACGTTTACAATTTTTGCAACCAAGCCCTTGTAGAAATCTTGTTGTCACCATCAAAGGTAGGAGCATTCAATTTACTTACCTTTTGTTGCAGCATTCTCTTTTCATTAATTTTACTGCCATCCAGGGTTCTTCCATTAGGAATTATTTTTCCAAGGATGTCCAAGTAACTAAAAAAAGATACTTTATTTTTGAAATCTTTAGATTTACCTCCTCTACAATAGGGCCTTCAAGTTCCTTTTCTTCTTTCTCCTCTTTTTGCAAGAACATAGGTTTTGATGGCTTTGGTATGGAATTGCCATATATCTATTATTTGCAGATGTACTCCCTTCTCCTTGAGATGCTTTAGTAGACTTTGGATTTTCCAAGTCTTTAAGAGCATAAACCATTTGTGCCATTAAATTTGGAAATCCATCTTATCCTTGATGGATCCTAACCAAGGTTTCATCAAATGATTTTTCTATTTCTTCACTTGTTAACATGTACCTTCCTCTTTCCCCTTTTACCATATCTCCTTTAATTTGATCTTTTGCTTACAACTTCCTTTGCTTCCTTCTTTGATACTTGATTTCTCATTCACTAGGAAGCATAAATAATTTGATTTACTCTTCAAGTTGGAAAGATCAACGCTTTGATAACACTAGGATGACCCTTACTAAATATTTAGTAATAGATTACATAAATAGAAAAGAAACATTCACACACAAATGTTGGAGCTGAAAATTGCATTCAATTATTTCTACTTCAAATTATTACGAAGATTTTATAATTACAAAGATTACAATGATTACAAATATATTCTACAAATACCCAAAATGTTGAAAGTCACCCAATTTGAAGTGCAATTACAACCTTTGTTGAAACTATCCTAAAAAATTCAAAGGGGTTTCATCTTGCAAACTCTAAGAAATTAATGGGGTTTCATCCACTAATATCTATAACCCAAGGGTTTTCAGCTTCAAACCAAATATCTAAATATAAGTGCTCAAACTAGGGTTAGGGTTTGATAAAATGGCCAAAAGATGTAAATTTATGAAGTTGACTGACTTAAATAGAGATTGAGGGCCTAGTTAGAGCCCACATGTGTAAAAGCATTTTGAAATTTTCCCTCCATCTTATTACATTCAAATGAGTCTATTAATGGCATCCGTAGTCATGCATGGTGGTAAGTGGGGTTTTTTAGTTTGAATGTTGGGGGTTTGGGGATTTGCATGTCACAAGATGCATTTGCAAGAGGGAACAAGGATCTAAGGATTCATACATGGCCAAAGGGTGCATTTGCACAAGGGACTGAGAGTCTAGGGAGTCACATTCCAAAGGTTTCATTTGCAAGAGGGACCAGTGGTCCAGAGAATCACATGTCGAAGGGTACATTTGCATGAGAGACCAAGGGTTTGGGGATTTGTATGCTAAAGGATACATTTGCATAAGGGACCAGAGTTTGGGGATTCACATTCTAAAGGGTGCATTTTCATGAGGGACCAGGGGTCCAAGGACTTTGGGAATGGCATGAAAGGATGCCATGGTGTGAGGAAATGCAAAGGTTTGAGGGATCTAGAAGGAGGAACAACAGGAAAACAAGGAAGTAAGGGTTGAGATTCAGAGATACTCAATGTAGGAAAGAGAAAGATCAAGATTTAGGAGAATGGGATACCAATTGCCATTTGAAAGCAAGGAACAAAAAGGTTTAGGGGTTTGCAAATGGAAAGGGAGAGAGAGGTCAGGGATCAAAGTTTCAACATATCTGATACTGGTGGAGATTAAGGATTGTGGATGTAGCATACTTGATACCTAACTGAGGAGGAAGGAAAAACCCAAGAGTCTATTGGGGTGACAAGGTTTAGGGTTCCAAAATGCCAAATACCCTTTAGGTATGTTAGCAAGGAAATTTTTGGGAGCCTACGATATATTGGAAGTTGGGACTTGAAGTTATTCAATATCATGGGGATTGGGGTAACCAATTCCTCTAGAGGGAATGCAAGGAAGGAAATGGGACTCTGAAATCTCATGCCAAACAAGGGATCAAAAAGCATAGACATGAGGGACTAAGAAAATGGATGATGATAGAGGAAAGTCTGAGACATTGAAATGTAGAGGAAATGGGAAAGTGGGGGTGAGATAGATAAATAGACAAGGAAATCCTCTAAAGATTGAAGCAATGAGGCACAGGGAAAAAGGAAATAAAACCAAGGTAAGGGAAAACTTGAGAAGCTATAAAAAGTGAAGGATCAAGAAAATAGGGAAGCAAGGGATGAAGGAACGGTATGACAACACAAGGAAACCTAAAACCCCACCCAGGGTTGAAAAGTGACCCAAACACTCTCATACTTAGAAATTGGGACATTACAAAAGTTATCTTCATATCTATTTGTTCAACCTCAAGGTCAAATGCAATAGAAATAAATAACAACAATCTAATAGATGTCGACTTCATAGCTAGAGACAAGATCTTACTAAAATCAATTCCCTCAACTTGGTAATAGCCCTTAGCACTAACATTGCTGTACATTTCCTAGCTTTATGTCTTTTAGTTGTATTTCTTCTTAAAAATATATTTGTAGCCAACATATTTGCTATCCTTAGTTAGATTCACTAAGTCACATGCACTCTTCAAGTCTCTAATGTAGCCATCTCTTCATCCATGGCCGTTGTCCATGACTTATATTTGCCAACTCCATTGCTTCTTGTTATGTTGTAAATTGTGCTCCTCCTTGGATTAGCACAATTTCACTAAGTTTAGCTCCTATCTTTTAGTGTCCCTTAACCCCTTTCAATATTGGACCTATCTAAGCCCTGATTAATGACTACCTTATCAAGGAAATGTCACTTTTCGAGGTGATTATTGACAAAACCATAAAGAGATGATGAATTTTGGACATTTAGGACATCCCTAAGCATAATTTGGAGCCAAACTTGGGGGCTGGACTTGGGTTCCCTCACCCTAGTCTCACCCTAAATCTAGGGATTTCAAGTTTTGTTCCAATGTCGACTTAGGTTTTGTATTCTGAGATTCTGAATTCAAATTTTGTTTTCCGTGCAATGTCAGCATGTTATTTCAAATTCATTTCTCTCCTAAGGTTGGGTATTGAAAGAGAATTGAAAATCATTTTATCACACACAATTCACATGCAAGCTTACTACACAAAAATTCTGCTACTATTGGTATTGAAGTCTACAAAGTCTTGAAGCTCATTGAAGAATTTTATCTTTGCTATCATGGAGATATGTTGTGGAGATTAGGAATCAAGATCTTGAGTCTATCTCGCTCTTCCTAGGTTTTTCCAAACCCTTTGTATGATCAAGAGAAGGGTTGAAGCCTCCAACTTGAGTTTTGGAATCCTCTGTGGATACAGTTGCCTCGCCTTCTTATTCTACAAGTCTTCATTGATGTCATCTCCTTGAGGTGAAGTTGTTGTTTCCTTGAGTGAAACATTTCTGGATCTAATCCTTGATGCTTGAGTCATTTAGGATCTTGCATTTGTTTATGCTTACACATTTGGTTTACAAGCACACACATTTGCATACTTTGACATTGGCTATTATTGAGGTAGAAATACCAAAGATGGGGTTTGACTGAGGCAAACTCCTATATAGCCACAACCATCCTTCTCCCTCTTTTGTTTGTGTATGACATATTCAAGAAGATCAAACGGAAAGAAGTGAAGGAGAAGCAGGTGTTATAGGTACATTCATCATAGAAGTTGCAACTTTTCATCATCAAAATATCTATTGGACGCTAGGGCTAGCACCTGAGTCTAACAAGGCCTAAAAACTAGGATCTCAAACCTTAAACAAAGATATATGCATCTAGTACAGATAATTCTGCTATCAAAAAACTTACAGGACACTGGGGCTAGTGCCTGAGTCTATAAGGCCTCTGAATTTTAGGTGCACAGTCATTCTTACCTCTAGTTTACATTTCTATGATCATTTTGTGTGTTATTGTTCCCAAAATCCATCTGTTAGTGCATATTTTACAACTAGGGTTTGATCTCTCTTTCGCTTGTTAGGGTTTGCATAACTCTAGTTGAGACACCTTTTTAGGTACAACAAAGAGGAATAGGATACATGTAGCTTATCACTCTCATAGTGATCAAGCTCGGTTCATATTCCAAATGTTGGTGTACTTGAAAAGAGGGGCTTGACCTAGTTTGCAAATGCTATCATCCTCTCTTTTCTACACTAAACATTTTGGTGAACCTGTGTTTAAAAGAATTTGCATCCTTTTACTTCATATCTGCAATTATTTTTTGTTCTAAATCAGATTTAGATTATAAACCCTCTTTCATGAAAAGTACATGCACTGCATTTTGATTGATATATCTATCTTTTCATTGAAAGAGCATAAAGTTGAAATTTTGTTACTTGCACAGTGATATCTTGTTTCATTTTTTGCAAGTATATGCTATCTTGTTTTACATTTAAGTCTTGGGTTAATTAGATTATGTGGAAATGTCAATTTTTTTTTTAAAAGACTTTAATGCATATAATGAACCATTTAGTTGTGATTACTTCAATATGTTAGATGAAGCCTTGGATGGCTTTATCTCTATTGAACATCCCACTACGACTCATAAACTCTCATTATTTCAAAGATTAGTAAATGCAATTTATGTTCCTAAATCTCAAGAGGATCCTGTGAAACCAAATATAGTGGTCAACCTATGTTTCAATGTACCTAAAACATAGACGAAATTGATGTTCATTGTACGAGGTTTTCCAACTTATTCTGAACCTCCTGATTGCATCTATAACAAAGCTAAGCAAATAACAAATCAACCATATCATGATGGATCACAATATTCCAACCACAATGTGGTTGCTCATACATGTAATACACGGAATAACAAACAAAGTAAACATCAATCAACTATTTTGATATCTTTACCAACTTCTTAGTCTATGCTTTCTCAACCACCTCATTTAACACATAAGGTGGGTCAAGATTATGATCTTGTTGAGCAGCTTCGTGCTACTCCTGCTAACATCTCTCTTTGGGAACCCATACAAACATCACCTACATACCACGGAATGCTACAGGAAGCTTTACAAAAGGTGATTGTACCACCATTTGTTAATCCTAATGATGTAGCAACTCTGTTAGACTATATGCATGTGACAAAAATAGACATTATGTTTCAACAACATGAGTTACCCTCTATGGAAGTTCAGAAACAATGTGATCCTCTTATAATCTTTGTCACTATAAATAAAAAGTTTATAAAGCATGTTATGGTTGATAATGAATCAACTCTTAATGTTTGTGGTGTTGATTTGTTGCATAAAATCAACGTTGATAAAAATTTAATTAAACTGGATAATCTTAAGATTCGTGGCTTTGATAATGTTGGTAGACCATCTCTGGGTACTATAACCATACCTGTAAAGGCTAGACCCATGACATTGTCTACTCTTTTCCATGTCATGCCCGGTGCTCTATCATATAATATGATTCTTGGAAGACCATGGATTCATACTATTGGGGCAGTTTCATCTTCCCTTCATCAATCAATAAAGTTTATTTATGCAAATAAACTCCAAACTATTGAAGTCGATCAAGAACCAGAAAGTTGTTTACATATTGAAACGCAAAAACAAGTTGTTGATCATACAATTCTAAACAATTTAAAGGTTGATTCACCAATGCCTCTTGCCATAGATAATATTGTGCAAGACTCTCAACCTTCATCAAATGCACTCCCTGGTGATGATCGGGGTTCATTGGATTTCACTCCTACCTTTATAGGGGAGTATAAGCTTAATAGTGTTGAAACTTCAAAATTTGCATTGATATCATCTAATCAATCTATGGAAAAACCTAAAGAATCTCATGATCCTTTAGTTAACAAGGAGAATACCACTCTTACTTAAACTAAAAATTATGGAAACTATGAAGCTCCACCATCTTCTAAACAAATGACATCTCTTTATGGTCAAGGATTTAAAGTCCTTTATAAGAATTGTGACTATGTAGGTAATGGTTGTGGTATAATCAACAAGGAATTAGAGTACCTCTACAAGTTACTAGAATTAACTACATAGTCGGTATTGGATACTGCTTCTTAAAGCCCAGTAAAGCTTACAAATGTCCTAATCTCAATGCCAATACCATATCAACACTTGATTTGATATATCCTGAGATGATCGACACAAATTGTCCTCCAGGAGATATTGAATTGGATAATTTCTCTACAAATGAAGAGTAATTGAATTTATGGGAGCTAATGACAATTTGCCCCGCTATCATCATAAGCTTAGATTGCCTTATTATTTACATGTTGATGCATACTTTGGAAAATCCACTTGTTTGATAAATGCTACTCTAGCACCTAATGAAAAACCTATAGAATCATCACAATCACCTAGCCTCCTAGACCACGATACTTTACTTAATGGAAAGACTGTTGATGTCTTGATGGAGAAGGATAACCCTGAAAAGATTATCCATATAGGAGATTATTTAAGTGTAGAAGAAAAAGAAGATATGACCAAACTTTTACATGAGTTTTCTGAATGATTTGCTTGGAGTTATTCAGACATTCCTGGGATTGATCCTAAGATTGTAACACGTAATATTGTATTACAACTTGATGCTAAGTCGGTTAAACAAAAGATTCGTAAAATGAATCCTAAGGTTGCATTGTTAGTCAAAGATGAGATAGAAAATCTTTTACAACCTGGTTTTATCGGCCCTATTGATTACTCACCTTGGATCTCAAATATTGTAGTTGTTGCTAAACCTGACAACTGTATTTGGATGTGCACTAACTTTAGAGATTTAAATTTTGCTTCTTTGAAAGATAATTTTCCTCTTCCAAATATTGATATGATTGTTGATTTAATAGTTGTTCATGAATTACTTTCCTTTATGTATGGTTTTCGGGTTATAATCAAATCTTTATCAACCCTCAAGATCAATACAAGATAGATTTTATAACCCCATGGGGAACATTTTGTTGGGTAGTCATGCCATTTGAATTAAAAAACACTGGAGAAACTTACCAATGTGCTATGACTCTTGTCTTTCATGATTACATGCATAACATCTTAGAGGATTATGTTGATGGGATTCTTGTGAAGTCTATTCATCACCAGGATCACGTCACAATCCTCCATCAAATCTTCTAGCGAATGCGAAAATATAACATGCACTTAAATCCCTGAAAATGTGTCTTTGGCATAAATAGTGGCAAACTGTTGGGATTTATAGTCTCGCATCGTGGTATTGAAGTAGACACGAAGAAAATTGATGCGATTGTTAACATGACATCTCCTTGAAATATCACTCAACTTCACAGTTTATAAGGGAAGATAAAGGCCATTCATCAATTCATATCACAACTTGTGGATAGGACTCACCCTTTTACTTAATTACTTAAGAAAGAATCAAAATTCCAATGGAATTCAGATTGTCAAAAATCCTTTGAAGAGTTGAAAGAATACTTATCTAATCCTCCTATTCTACAACCAACAACTGCAAAAAAACCCTTTCTTCTTTACACATCATCTTCTACTAATGCTCTAGCGACATTATTAGTACAACATGATAGCGACGGCAAAGAACGTATTGTATATTATATAAGCTGAATTTTGCTTGATTATGAAGTGTGATATATTGTCATAGAGAAACAATGCTTAGCTCTTGTTTTTGCAATGTATAGAAGTTAAGACATTATCTCCTAAATGTTGAAGTTCATGTCATGATAAAATTTGATCCTTTGAAGCATCTTTTTGCTAAAACAGGTCTCTAAGGTCACCTAGCTAAATGGGTTATGTTGTTAATGGAATTCAATCTCAAGTTTATCTCTCTCAAAGAGATAAAAGGACAAGCGTTAACCGACCATTTAGCTAAAGCACCTTCACCTTGTTGATAACTGAGAGGGGGGGGTGAATCAGTTATCCTAATTATTTCCCTTATTGAACTTTCCTTTTAATTGAAGCAGCATAAAATCAAACACAAAACATTAACCATGAAATAAGAAACACATGACACAGTATTTTTGACGTGGAAACCCTGTTAAGGGAGAAAACCACGGGGTGATTAACCCAAGAATTATTCTCTGTTAGAAGAATAGGAAATTACAAAAATGGCACTTGCCAATTAGGGCTCACTGCCCGAGCACACTGCTCACAAGAGGCTCACTGCCTACAAGAAGACACACTGTCTTACAAAGTGATAAGAATCACAGTCTTGAACTGATTGGAAGCATCTGCATATGCTGGAGTTCAGTTCCGGTTAGGTTCAGTATACTGATCTGCTGCACTTCATCTTTCCTCTGTTCTTTAGTCTGCTATCCTTTCACATACCGGATCTTTCTTGCTACTTCTGCTCTACTCTGGACTTGTTCGCATATCCTTTCACACACTTCACACACTTTACAACTAAATCCATCCTCTATATATATCCGCACAAGTAATTTCATCACTTTTCTAGTCGGCATCCGGAACAGTCTAGTTTCTTACAAACTTAGTTCTGTCGGCTGAATCCTTGCTCACCAAGCAATGCGGATCAAGCATATACTTGTAGATATCATCAATTATGTCGGCCAAACATGATTCATGCCTCCGCAACCTTTATCATCATCTGTAACACATCCGGAAAGTAGTCTGATACTCTGTCAGTCAGTTCTTCCTCTGTTTTCACTGTCTCTCAAGAATCCGGTACTCAACTATTCATATCTTTTTCCTTGTCCAACTCCGGAGGCTAAATCCTTGGAATATACCACTCAAGATAGTCCTCTTGACTTCCCCAGATCCGCACTGCACCAAGACACTTCCTCTGAGAGATCCGGACCAATCTGTCGGACCTTGCCACATGCTCTGTTCTTGTTCACCGGACCACAACAATCTTCAATCTGACTTCCGGTAGAGACATATCATGACTTGCGGATATGTGGGATGACCTTTGTTGCCATCAATGACAACAACCATGAATCCATATAGTGTCTCTTGCCAACAATCTCCCCCTTTGGCATTGATGGCAACACTTAGTGAAAAATGACTAAGTGTTTACACTATGCTCCCCCTTTGCTGATGCTCTGTCTTTATATACAATTTCTGGAACTCCCCCTGAGTTGGATTCCTCATTTTTCACTGCTCCTCACTCCCCCTTTGACATCAATGGCAAAGGGTAGGGTCCGCACACCAAAATTTTCAAAAATTTTCTATATATAGCCGCATATTTACATACTCACATATACTGCAGAATGTCTGCAAAGGATGTCTGCAATTGAACCATTTCAGTAGCCCAACTTAGCTTCATTCTGTCCAAGATTGAAATGTGACCACTCAACAAAAATGCAAAAGCTTCTGCCCGCCTGAGATCTGTCGGATCTTTTGTATGGGCGGTGGTCTGGGCATCACTGATGGCCTCATGCATAGTTTCCAACTTAGGGACTATAATCCTTCTAAGTTCTCCCATCCGGTTGGTAATGTTCTTCCTCTCCTTCTCAAGATTCTTTATTTCATTCAAGACTGCAATAGTCTGACATTCTTGATTTATTATAGAGGAAGAGAGAGGATCAAAACTTTGAGATAAGCTTTGAAGCTTGTCCTGTTCCTCTTTTATTTTCTTGTCAATTGCTGCTGTTGCCTTTGACCAAGATATACAAAATTTGTAGATGTCACCGCCATCCTTAAGAGCATTTTCTAAGCTCTTTATTCCAATGCTTACAATCTTCCTATCCTTAGAGATTAATTCTAATATTTCAGAAAATCTCTTATCCAAAAATTCCTTCCGGACCTTTTCTTCAGCTGATTTTTCTAGAGAATTAAAATGTGTATCAATACTGCTGATTAAGGTTTTTAGATTACCGGAAGTGGAGGCTGTCGGATCTATCTGGATTGATGGCATGATCTTTACAAGTACTCCGGAAGCAGCCTCTATCAACTCACAGTCTTCCATATGAGACTTCAGGAGCTTTTCATTTGCCTTGGCATTTGCAAATGAAGCTATCTTCATTGTTTGTACCGGAGAGAGAGAGTCAAAATCAAATGGACCTTTTAGAAGCTCTGGTTCATCAATCTCTAGAGTTTCTTTGCTCAAAAATTGTTGAACAGTTTGTGCAGTGTCTCTTGCCGGAGACAGATGTTTCTTTTCTTCTGTAGTCTTAGAACTGTCAACCTCTTTGTCTGTCACCACTGCTTCCTTCTCCTGCAATTGCTCTTCTTCTTTGGATCCGGAGACTGTAGGGGAAACCGGAGGAGAGATGCTTGCTTGTTCATGGGCCACTTCTTCTGGAGCAGAGGGTCCCAAGTCCTCACTTGTCTGTTCAGGGCTCACTTCTTCCGGAACAGAAGATTCCAAATCAGCAGCTGTTTCTGCACCTAAGTCCTCTACAACAGGAAGATTGAACCTTTTGAAGGCCTTCCGGAGGATCTCTTCTGTCTCTTGTGCCACTTTGTCAGTCTCACCAAGCATGAGCTGATTCATCCTGGCTTTACTTCTGAACTCATCTTTGCAGTCCTTGAAGATCATGTTCATTGTCTTGGGATCAATTTGAGGATATAGCTGAATAGCTATCTGCTCCCGGATCTCAAGATCTTTGGCATGAGCATTATTCTTTCTTACTTCCATTTCCTTCTCTAGGCTTTTAGGAATGAGAGATATGATCTCAATGAAAGCCTTATTGTATGTGTTCAGATATTTAACTGTGGCTTCCTGCAGAGTCTTTTGGTCTGCCTCACTGAAGTCATCATAGGATTCAGTCATTGGTTGAAGGTTTCCATCCACTGTGACCGACTTGATTATGCTCTCTAGTGACAGAGTGGGTTTTTCAACAGTTACCTCTGCCATTTCATCCTTGTCTTGGCCTGTGGAGGGCTTACCGGATCCTTTCTTCTTCTGTTTCTTTACTTCTCTTACTTCCTCATCTGATTCTGTTTCCTCTTCATCCTTTTGGCTTTCATAAGCCCTTGATGCTTTTGTCTTGGATCTTTTACCGGATGCCTGGACTTCTGGTTTTGAGCTTTTGGTTGTGGAAGGTGCAGATCTCTTTGATGATCTGGTCCGGGTGGGGGTTTCAACCGGAGCACTTTCTTTGCTTTTCTCTTCTTCCTCAGCCTTTCTCCTCTTTTCCCGGCTGGCATCAAGTGCCTCTTTTGAGATGCCTAGGCCTTGAGCAATGTGCTCTACTTCTTTTCTCACTTTTCTCTTAATCTCAGGTTCCCTGAGTTCTACATGTAATTTCACACTCAGCTCCTCAAAGGTTCCAAACCTTTCTGCCTTAGGATTTTTGGGCTGACTTAGCATGTGTTGAACATGCAGCTCTACTATCTGTTCATCAACTTCATACCCCATGGGCATGATCCAGACAGTCCTTGGCTCCACTGCCTCCATTAGGCACTGATCAGTGTCAACCATAAAGCATACTGAGTCCTTGTATTTCTCAATGAGAGACTGGGGAATTCTCTCTCTTGCTTGCATCATGCTCTGAAAGTTTTTGAAGTATCCCCATAGAGCTGTATTTCTCGCTTTTGCATCCCCAAGTCCATGCAAATAGTCTCTTATCTGGACTGCAACAGGTTTGTCATTCTGCCATACCCATCCACTTGTTCCGGGTAGCTCATTCATGAAGTAAAAGAATAGACATACAATGAGAGTACCATACTTAAAGGAGTTCTTCTTGTCTTTCTTGATTTTCTGTACATTTTCCATTAATTGGCTTAGTAGTAGTTCACAAAGATCATAATCTACATTCTTTCTTAGCATTTCATATGCTGTGTATATTGCAGTTCCGGATACAGAATTCTCCCTGCTGGAGTGATAGATCTTGTATCCTATTATCATTGATGCATATTTGATATCCGGATTCGAAATATCTTCAATGGTCATTGCCCTCTTATCATATTTTGATCCGGTGGCCTCAGTTACAACGTTGTTCTTGACAGATTTGAGGATAGGTACCCCCCCGGAAGAGTATAGACCAGTTACTGCTCTAATTGCTTCTTTTGTGATCTTACAGGGTCTATCTAGCCAAAGGAAGTTGTCATGCATCCTGCTCAGTACATACCGGACCCATTCATCTTCTTCAAAGCTAGGGAAATGAATGAATTGCTCAAATTGTTTCTTCTGGATACCCTTATACTCTGGTTTGAGCTCAAAAGCATTGTCTATCAGTTGCTTGTGATAGAGGTCTCTTAATTTGAATTCCCCAAATTCCTCAATGTTTGCGTGTATGTAAACCCTAATATCTTCAGTATGTAAGACTCCGTGGGGAACACTAGAGAAGGCTCCTAGTGGATCTACCTCCAATGATTTGTAGGGATGTTTCTTGAATGAGGGGCGAGGTCTATCAGAGATCTTAACTATGTTTGGAGTAGCCATTCTTCAAAGATTTGCAGTGAGGCAATGAGAAACGAAGAATACCTTATGCGCCTTCGGTTTGCACGGAGTGGTTGGATTGATTTCTTTATGCAATAGCTTCGGCAGGAGATCCTTGGTGTGCTTGATGAACCTTGTTGCAGAGCTCCACTATTCGCTTTTTCTCAAGTGTAGAATGAGCAGATAACTTTTGAGAAATCCCTTATATTGCTCTGCAAACCCTAATATCTGTCTGCAATAAATGCTTCACCTGCATTATTCCGGTTTACCATGTCTGGACAGCTTGGAGTATCCCGGATTAGTCCTGATCACTGAATATCATCCGGATCTTTAAATCATGAATAAATCTGGGTAACATATTACAAGAACATCCCAAACACTCTGTCCAATCCGCAAGACAAGATCGTGCACTTCCGGATCTCTCCGGACCTTTTTGTAATCCTTTATCATACCGGAGCACCTCCCTGAACAGGTCTAACTTAATCGAACACAGCTTCTTCATAACTCCATGCGGACCTCTGAAAACTTGACTGAAGCATCTCAGGACTTATATCTACAAACCCTTTAATCCGCATCTTGTGCCACATCCGGCACAACTTGTTTGGCTGGGGGAACAGAATCTTCTTTGAGTCTCCCCCTGAGCCTGAGCTCACTTTTTAATTTCCGGAAGAAATATCAGCACCAGAATCTGGTGCGGATCCATCCTCTACATTCTCTGAGCTTTTCTTCACCCAAATCTTGCTCATCTGATTCCTAACTTCATCCGCATTCATCTTTTGTTTACCCTTGTCTTGATTCTGATTATACACCGGACCTCTTTTGTCCTGATTCTTGTTTCTGCAGACTTTAGCATTATGACCGGACCTATTGCAGATTTGGCAAATAACATTTCTTTGCATATTTAACTGATATCCCCTTGATCTGCATTGATTAGCCATATGACCTACTCTATTGCATGTAAAGCATCTACCTTTGAATGATTTGTTTACTTGCATAATTCTGCATTCATGGGATTTGTGTCCATACCTTTTGCAGTTGAAGCACTGTCCGGAGAAGGATGAATTAATCTGATTCATTCTCATTCTGCACTGATTAGCTTTGTGACCAAAATGGTTGCAGCTGTGGCAGTATCCATTGAAGGATGGATATTTTTGAGCATTTGGCTGTCTTACCGGAGGTCTTCTAGGCCTGCTCCTTGGATTTTCTGATCCAAGATTCCTCTGACCGGATCCGGAGCTTTCTCCTTTCTCATATCCCAAACCATACTTGTCATCAGTCCTCTTTTGACTTCCAAGAAGAACTTCAAGTTGAGCAGAACTTATCTTGAATTTCTCTTTATATTCATTTGCTGTTTGAAGATCTCTTTTGAGAGAGGTAATTTGATCCTCAAGTTTTTCTTCATTATCTTTGGCATCTTCAAGATCAGATTCAAGATGTCTGATAATCCTGTCCATCTGGTGGCATTCTTCTGATTTTTCCTTAAGAGATTGTCTTAGATTGTCTTCAGCCTTTCTTTTTTCTTCAATCTCTTGAGTGAACTTTATAGTTCCTGATTCCATTTCATGTCTTAACATAATGACTTCTTTTGATAACTTTTCACATAACTTGGTTTGCTCAGTCAATTCTTCATTTGTATTGCTTTCTTCACTTTGTCTTGCCAACTGTTGGAGCAGCTCCTTTCTCTTTTTCATAGAGAGACTTAATTTGTCTTTTAATTCCCTCATGAATTCATCAGCCTGTTTGAGTCTTTCTCTTAATTCACTGACTTCAGAATTTGACTGTTCAAGATCCTCAAGGGCAGTCTTGAGTTGCTCCTTTAAACCATATGCATCCATTTGAAATCCCAGATCTTCCTCAAGCTGTTAGGCTCTATTAGGAGGAACTTGGCTCTGATACCAATTGTTGATAACTGAGAGGGGGGGTGAATCAGTTATCCTAATTATTTCCCTTATTGAACTTTCCTTTTAATTGAAGCAGCATAAAATCAAACACAAAACATTAACCATGAAATAAGAAACACATGACACAGTATTTTTGACGTGGAAACCCTGTTAAGGGAGAAAACCACGGGGTGATTAACCCAAGAATTATTCTCTGTTAGAAGAATAGGAAATTACAAAAATGGCACTTGCCAATTAGGGCTCACTGCCCGAGCACACTGCTCACAAGAGGCTCACTGCCTACAAGAAGACACACTGTCTTACAAAGTGATAAGAATCACAGTCTTGAACTGATTGGAAGCATCTGCATATGCTGGAGTTCAGTTCCGGTTAGGTTCAGTATACTGATCTGCTGCACTTCATCTTTCCTCTGTTCTTTAGTCTGCTATCCTTTCACATACCGGATCTTTCTTGCTACTTCTGCTCTACTCTGGACTTGTTCGCATATCCTTTCACACACTTCACACACTTTACAACTAAATCCATCCTCTATATATATCCGCACAAGTAATTTCATCACTTTTCTAGTCGGCATCCGGAACAGTCTAGTTTCTTACAAACTTAGTTCTGTCGGCTGAATCCTTGCTCACCAAGCAATGCGGATCAAGCATATACTTGTAGATATCATCAATTATGTCGGCCAAACATGATTCATGCCTCCGCAACCTTTATCATCATCTGTAACACATCCGGAAAGTAGTCTGATACTCTGTCAGTCAGTTCTTCCTCTGTTTTCACTGTCTCTCAGGAATCCGGTACTCAACTATTCATATCTTTTTCCTTGTCCAACTCCGGAGGCTAAATCCTTGGAATATACCACTCAAGATAGTCCTCTTGACTTCCCCAGATCCGCACTGCACCAAGACACTTCCTCTGAGAGATCCGGACCAATCTGTCGGACCTTGCCACATGCTCTGTTCTTGTTCACCGGACCACAACAATCTTCAATCTGACTTCCGGTAGAGACATATCATGACTTGCGGATATGTGGGATGACCTTTGTTGCCATCAATGACAACAACCATGAATCCATATAGTGTCTCTTGCCAACACACCTTTCTCTATTCAAAATAATGAGGAATTTCCTAATGATCAAATTCTTACTACTGATAAAGATGATAAATTAGAATTGTATTTTGATGGTTCAAGATGTAGAACTGGCTCAGGTGCTGGTATAATCTTGGTACCTCCTTCACATAAGCCAATTCCTCTTTCCTACCATCGAGGCTTCTCATACACAAATAACATTGTTGATTATGAAGCTCTCATCATAGGACTTCATGTCACTTTGTCTCTAAATATCCAAAACATCATTATCTATGGTGATTCAAAATCAATTGTGAGACAAGTTACCAGTCTTATCAAGCAAAGTAGGATAAGTTATCTCAGTACCGTGATCTTGCCTTGTCATTATTAAAACAATTTCCATCCATTACTATCAACACAATTCCAAGGAGAGACAATCAACATGCGGATGCAATGGCAAGTACAACTTCTCTTATATACCATGAAGATTCCCTTGAAGAATATCATTTCATCATTTATAATCTCAAAACATCAGTTGTAGCAAAGGCCACCCCCTTGGATACTAACTTATGTTGTAGCACAACTGCTAATGAATGGTACTCTCATTTATTTCAATATTTTCATGATAGTACTTTCCCTACTTTAGCATCTAAAAACACAAGAGAACTTTCACATACGCAAACTCGCAGCACATTACATTATCTTATCCAACATGTTGTATCGAAGAAGCTACAATGGCATTCTTCTTCATTGTCTTAATAAATCAGAAATTCTAATTGCTTCAGAAGAAGCTCACTTTGGTACCTGTGGAGGGCATTTTGGAGGAAAATCCTTGGTACAAAATCTATTACATATGGAGTTCTATTGGGAAACCATGGAACAAGATTCCTTCGCATTCGTCAAGAAGTACCCGCAATGTCAACAACATAGTAACTTAATTCGAGCTCCTGCCTGAGAACTTCGTGCTTAGGTTTCACCTTGGTTGTTTTCTGTATGGGGCTTGGATCTAATAAAAAAAATTATTCTTCTTCCTCTCAAGGACACACTTTCATCATCACTACTACCAATTACTTTACGAAGTGGGTTGAAACTATGCTACTACGATCCACGACTACTGAAGTAATTTGTCACTTTATTCAAGATAGTATAATTTCATGATTTGGTATCCCTTCCTCCTTGGTTTCTGACAGTGGTACACCATTTAAGAATAAGGATGTGAAGAAATTCCTTGAAAAATATCACATTCAACATTGCTTCTCTACATCATATTATCCACAATCAAATGGCCAAGTAGAAGCTTCAAATAAGATCATTGGACAAATTATTAGAAAAACTATTAATAAACATCAGAAAGATTGGCATTCTCAACTCTCCTATGCACTTTGGGCCTATAGGACAAGTGTTTGTATGGCTACTAGTACTATACCATACAACCTTGTATATGGTGTTGATGCCATAATGCCTTTAGAGTTAGAAATTCCTTCATTGTGAGTTTCCCTAAGGGACATTATTGATGATAACATGGAAAGAGAAAAGATTACAACTAGAGATACTTGATGAACAGTGTATCAATGCTCTCAATCATATTAAATCTCATCAAAAAAGTATTGAACGATCATACAATGAACATGCCATTCATTACTCATTTGACGTTGGAGACTTGGTACTTTACGAAAATCAATGTAATGTGAATGCACCTCCTAGCGAAAAAGGGAAGTTTAGCCCTAATTGGCTAGGACCATACATTATCACTAAACTATACAGATTAGGGGCATATAAATTAGTTGATGAACAAGGTATGCCTCTTAAAGAGCCTATTAATGCTATGCATTTACAAAAATTTCATGCTTAAGATCATATGCTAGATATTACTTTTATAAAGCAATTAGTTATTGTTTCAATTTCGACAAGATAGTACATTTTATCTTAATTCATTTAATAATCTAGCATAAGATCTTTAAAACACAATTAATCATTGTTGCATCTAATTAAACCATGTGTTGTTAGATTACAATTGCATTAATTGGAAACAATATCTTAACTCATGTGTAAAAATTTTAATCATTGTTGTATTTTAAATAGTCTACAAAGATTGATTAAAACACAATAGTATTAAATATATTTTCACATGATCATCAAAAATTATTACTTGTTGCATTTACATAAATCACATGTGACCATCAAAATTACACCATAGCATTAATAAGAAAACATCATACATATATAGGCATTAGGTTGAATTTACAAATCAAAATCGACTATCTCATACATCAAAATGGGGTGTCATAGTACAATACATGAGATACATATCACATAGTTGAACCTCAGCTACCAGATCCCTTAGGACCTAGTGGTGTACGAGTGACAGAAGGCTTCCCATGTAAGGTCACAAACCATGAGTGACTCCTAGACGCACTCCACGATCATAGACCCCTAAGCTTTCCTATGAGCTTTGATGTCTATCTCTGTGCATCTGAGTATAGTTGTTGAAGCCTATCACTCTCTGCCTATGCTCTATCTCTATCTGAATGTGCTTTGTCTCTCTCAGATCTCACCTGCTCTAACTTGGCATGTAGGATCTAAGTCATGGCATGGCCCATCTCAAATAGAGGCAGTGCCACATCCTATTCCCATCATGCTTGGAGCTCTACCTCCACATGCTCTACTCTCTAGATAGCTTGATCTCTCTCACCTATGGCATGATCTAGTGTGGCTTCCATAGCCAATCAGTATCTTATGAAAGGCATGAATAACCCTGCATGTCACCCTACTGAGTGCTATGGCGTGTATCTCGTTCGCACTCGTTTCTCAGCTGCATTGGCAAGAACTATATCTACTATGACATGACTCACAAAGTTATTCCATGCCTCTATACCAACTATCAAAAGAAACACATAAATAATATCATTATTTCATCATCAAACATGTATATATATATGATATCATAAGCAAGTAATCATCAACAAAATATAACAATCTTACTGGGGTCACCATCTTGCCAACAAGGATCGTGTACTGTTGATGCTATGGCTACATCTAGAGTTGCCTCTGTAGCAGGGGGCATAGAAGTACTCATCTCCCCTTGCTCGAGTCGATTCGATCTCCTAGTGGTCATGGGACCTAGACCATGAGCTCTCAACCTAGTTCTCTCCTTGGTCTCCTCCTCATTGTCCACCCCTTGTTGCCCTCGTCGTGGCCAGGCTCTAAACACGAAGCACAACTATGTCTCCTCCACCTCCTCCTCATTATCATCATCATAGAATCTAGAGAAGTGATTAAATTCCTCCTCATCTCCTGCATCATCCATGCATCCTGCCCATGGTTGTGGATTTCCTAAGGGATGTCTGATAAGGAAAACTGGATTAGGCCAAGTTGTCTCCCACCAAGTCGTATACACTTAGGTACACCTGACATTTTCTACCTCTGATGCTAGCTCTGCATTTGTTACACCATCATCCTCACTCTTGACCACCTTGGTGATCATCAGTTGAGGGGCCTCATTGGCCCTTGTCACACTAAGCATGTGTAGCTTAGATGCATGCTAGGAGCATCCTGCATGCATCTGAACTGTCATGTGACTCTATCAAAGTAAAAGATGACAATGATGTGATCTAGGCGACCGGCTAATAGTCAATCATGCTTCATCCTCGCTAACTAAATATGTTGTCCCATCCAGGGCCTACGACTGCAATATGGCCTCCATGTGATGTCATCAGGCAATAGTCTATCCAACACTACTCTCTAGTACAATAGGTCACCAAATCTCCAACATCTAATCAATAGATAGGCATGTGCACATGGATGTGTCAATGTCAGCTCAATGGGAAACCCCACTGGCCGTGTGCATCTAATGTTCTTGAACACTCATACCTGTAACAAGGTGCATATCATCAGACTGTGTGCCTCATAGTGAACATAACGGCCTAGGTCTCGGTATAGGTGCGTAAGCATACTATGCCCCCATGCATAGACTGTCCTCTCCTCTTCCATTGCCTGGATAGTGTGCACAAGGCCCCATGGAGGTGTGTACCTCGCCCATCTGGAGTAACCGCACAATGGTAGTGATCATGATGTGATGAACTAGGGGTATGTTCATGTATCCCTACTCTAACCAAGGAAGCATGATGTGACCTCATTTGAGTGGTGTCACCACACAACCTAGATTGTAGCTATGACCCTCATGAGTATACTCCTTAGAGTAATTCTCTATTATCTGCACTGCCTGCCTTTGAACTAGAAGCTACAATATCTAGCATACATCCTCAAGTGTCACAAACATCTCTCTTGTGGGTAGATGGAAGGTAGACTTGTCTGCATTCCATCTCTCCATCAGGGCCATTAGCATACTACTATGGTATCTCATTGTGGGCTTCATAAAGACCCACCACAGGCAGGTATCATGAAGGAGACCACGATCCTTGATGGAGATAATACCTATGTGGTCTTGCAGTAATATGGTCCTACAGTAATGTCATGAATCGACCACCAATGTGCTCCCACATCCTAAGAATGTCTTGTGCATCAAATAGATTCAAATTAGTACTTGGGTGCCTAGGGAGGACTTGGGTGCCCTGGATGGACTTGGGTGTCCTAGATAGAGACCTCTATCTATTACACCCTAAAAGGCACATAAAATAATAAAAAGTACACAAAATTAAAAGAAATTAATGCAAAAAGTATAGTTTAGAGTCCTACCTCATGCTCAACTCAGCTATCTGTCACTCGGGACCATAATACATCTAGCCTTAGGGCCTAATATGGATGTCGGGTTGGCATTGTTGCTCTCTCCTTCTCCTCTTCTTCTCCTTTGAAAGTGAAAGTGACAAATGAATGGTGAAAAAATGAAAACTCCCTTTACCTATAGTAAACATATGAGAATTCATTTTCACTATCTATGAGCAAAAAGTGCATAACAATCTGCAAACATCTCTATCTCGAGTTGCTAAACTCATATTTATGCACCATCTATTGCATTGGAATCCTGATTCCACCCTTCATCAAACCTAATGCCTTGTGTCTTTTTGTTGTTTGAAAGAATAACCCTACAAATGCATTCTCTCATTAAGCTTTCCCTAAAATCTATGTGTGAATATTACCACATTGTTTCTCCTTTTTCAGACTAAGCAAGCAAAAATAAGGGGGGCATATATCTTGTGTGATTTCTACCCTAATCATGTCTCATCACTCACCCCTTTAGTGTTTATGGCTAACTTGTTCATTTGTTGCTTGCAGGTTGGTTTGATTATTTCATCTAACATATCTTTCTTTGCAGGTTGTGGTTCCTAACCTTTGTGATCTTGCAAGATTGCAAATTGGGGGCTTCTACCTTCTGTGTGGCAACATTTGACTTCCTCTACAATATACTTTTGGGTATCTTTTTTATGATTACTGTACTTATTTTCCTTTAGTTGCATATGCACATAGTGTCATATGGCCACTAAAGTGGGGGCTAAATGTTATGTCATAAATTGTGCTCCTGCTTGGATTGGCACAATTTCACTAAGTTTAGCTCCTACCTTTTAGTGTCCCTTAACCCCTTTCATTATTAGACCTATCTAAGCCCTGATTAATGACTACCTTATCAAGGAAATGTCACTCTTTTAGGTAATTAATGATAAAACCCAAAAAGAGATGATGAATTCTAAACATTTAGGACATCCCTAAGCATAATTTGTTGGAAAGATGGTTGTCGTTGCACTAAAAGATCAAGCGTTAATGCCCGATACAGCTGCTAGAGTTAATAAACCCACAGGAGGTGGTTAAGCCTTGTCACAAACCCAAGCACTGCACATGCACAAAACAAGGAGACCAAGGACACACACCTTGCAACAATCCCCCCCAACGCAAGTGAGGGGTTTGAACCTGTGACCCAGGATCTAATACCAATTGTTGGAAAGACGGTTGCCATTGCACCAAAAGATTGACATGTTAATGCTTGATACAACTGCCAGAGTTGATGAATCCACAAGAGGTGGTTAAACCTTGTCATGAACCCAAGCGCTGCACATGCACAACACAAGGAGACCAAGGGTGCACACCTTGCAGCATAATTTGGAGCCAAAATTGGGGGCTAGACTTGGGCGCTCGAGCCCTAGTCCTTCCCTAAATCTTGAGATTCTAATTTTTGTTCCAATGTTGGCTTAGGTATTGTATTCTGAGATTCTGAATTCAAATTTTGTTTTTTGTGTGATGTCAACATGTTATTTTGAATTCATTTCCCTCCTAAGGTTGGGTATTTAAAGAGAACTAAAAATCATTTTATCACACACAATTCACATGCAAGCTTACTATGCCAAAATTTTGCTACTATTGCTATTAAAGTCTACAAAGTATTGAAGCTCATTAAAGAATTTTATCTTTGCTATCATGGATATATTTTGTGGAGATTAGGAATCAAGATCTTAAGTCTATCGTGCTCTTCCTAGGGTTTGCCAAACCCTTTGTACAATTGAGAGAAGGGTTGAAGCCTCCAACTTGAGTTTTGGAATCCTCTACAGATATGATTGCCTTGCCTTCTTATTCTACAAGTCTTTATTGATGTCATCTCCTTGAGGTGAAGTTATTGTTTCCTTGAGTTAAACATTTGTGGATCTAATCCTTGATGCTTGAGTCATTTAGGATCTTGCATTTATTTATGCTTACACATTTGGTTTACAAGCACACACATCTACATACTTTGACATTGGCTATTGTTGAGGTAGAAATACCAAAGATGAGGTTTGACTAAGGCAAACTCTTATATAGACACAACCATAATTCTCCTTCTTTTGTTTGTGTAGGACAAATTTGGGAAGATCAGACAGAAATAAGTGAAGGAGAAGTAGGTGTTATAGGTATAGTCATCACAAAAGTTCTAGTTTTGTCATCGAAATATCTGTCGGATGCTAGGGCTAGTGCCTAAGTCTAATAGGGCCTGAAAACTAGGATCTGGAACCCTGAATAGAGATATATACATCTAGTATAGATAATTTTGTTGTCAAAAAACTTACAAGACACTACGGCTAGTGCTCAAGTCTAGAAGGCCTCCAGATTTTAGGTACACAGTCACTGTTACCTCTGGTTTACATTTATGTGATTAGTCTGTGTTACTGTTCCTGAAATCCACCTGTTAGTGCATATTTTACAACTGGTGTTTTATCTCTCTTTGGCTTGTTAGGGTTTGCATAACTCTAGTTGAGACACCTTTTTAGGTACAACAAAGAGGAATAGGATACTTGTAGCTTATCACTCTCATAGTGATCAAACTCGGTTCATATTCCAAATGTTGGTGTACTTGAAAAGAGGGGCTTGACCTGTTGGAAAGAGACACTGCAAGGCATGTCATATGTTGTCATTGATGGAAACTAAGTCCATTCCACACATCCACAGTATAGTATCAGATCATACCAGAAGTCAGTTCCAAGATTTGTCCAGTCCAGATAGACAGGAACAGGGTTTATGGCAGAGTTTAGTATTTTGGTCAGCAGATCTCTCTAGTTAATCATTGTGTGTTGTGAATTTGAGGGAGTGTAGAGGAATGTCAAGAAAATCTAAATCCAAGATTTTAGCCTCCAGTGACAAAGGGATTAAAAGTTATAAGCATCTGAGTACTGGGTCCTAATATGACAAGAACAATTCAGTGAAGAACATGCCGACTTGTGTTAGATCCTTGTGCGAATCTAGTAGAAGTATTTTGGTGAGTTGCGTATGGGATATAATATTAGTGGCTAACATGCATGGTGATCTGCAAGTGTTATTTTTGGTATGCATTAATATTGATGTATGGATTCAGCCGACAGAACATAGTACTTGTATTGTTTGTTAAGTTCTTCATAAGGCCGACAGAAAGGTGATTGAATTTCTTGAGGTGGATATATATAACCAATGGATTCAAGTGTATTCATAGGTATGTGGTGTGCAATGAGGGAGTAAGTGTGAAAAAGGAGATTAAGGTGTGGAAGAGAAGAGATTTGAGATTTAGATTATGGCAGAGAAGTAAACAGGGCAGAATAAAGATGAAGTGTGTAAGATCAGTATTCAATGCTTAACCGGAACTAAATTCTTGCATTGGTAGATGCTATTCATGAGTTCAAACAATCTACAATCCTTTTGTAATCATTCTTGTAGGCAGTGAGCCTCTCTTGAGCAGTGAGCTCTAGGTAGTGAGCCCGAAGGCATGTGCCTTCCCCTTTTATAATACTTTTAATAGAGTATAATCCTTGTGGGTTAACCCCCACCATGGTTTTTCCCTTAACCAAGTTTCCATGTTAAAAATATTGGTGTCAAGTGTGTTATTTATGTTTCTACTCATGTGTTATTGATTCTTGCTTTTCATGATTATATCATTAATCTATTAAGAAGTGGTAAAGAATAATTAACTACAGTCAGCATTAAAAATTTTATGACAACTGATTCACCCCCCCTCTCAGTTGTCAACCCTAATTCCAACAATTGATATCAGAGAAAGGTTCCTTAAAAGAAGCCTAACAGCTTAAGGAAGATTTGGGAAGGAGTTTCAATGGGTTCACTCAGAGAACAACTTCAATTGGCTTTAGAAGATCTTGATCGGTCCAAATCATAAATAGAAGATCTGAAAGTGAACCTTAAAGATGTTGATGATTGCATTGACTTGCTAAAAGATAAACTAAAGAAATCAATGGAAAAAAGGAAGGAACTACTTCATCAGCTAGCTAATCTTACTGAAGAAAATGGCATGAATGAGGCTTTGGAAGAAAAGACAAAGGAATGTAAGAAGCTAACAAAAGAAGCTTATGTTCTAAAACATGAGATGGAATCTGGGGTAATGAGGCTAACCAAAGAGATTGAGCAATTGAAGAAGACTAAAGAAGACCTAAATCAAACTCTAAAAGAAAGAACTGAAGAATGTTGCAGATTGGATAGAATAGATGACCATCTAGAATCTGATCTACAAGAAAGCAGAGACAATGAGAGAGAACTTGAAAGGCAAATTGTCATTCTCAGACATGACCTAGAAGTTGCAAATGAATACAAGGAGAAGTTCAAGATAAGCTCAGCTAAACTTGAAGCACTACTTGAAAGTCAGAAAAAGGCTAATGACAAGCATGGTCTTGGATATGAGAAAGGTGAAAGCTCTGGATCCGGACAAAGAAATTTTCAACCAAGGAATGGGAGAAACAGGCCTAGAAGACCTCCGGTAAGATAGCCTAATGCTCAAAGACATCCATCCTTCAATGGCAATTATTTCAATTGCAATAAATTTGGTTAGCTACTTAGTGCAGAAGCAGAGCAAATCAAAATGATCCATCCTTCTCCGGTCAATGCTTCAAGTGTATGAGATATGGTCATAGATCAAATGAATGTAGAAGTATGATAATGAATAACTCTAACAATAGAGGAAATGGCAACTCTTTCAATGGCTACTATCTTGCTTGCAATGGATTTGGACACATGGCTAATCAGTGCAAATCAAGTATATAAGCTAAGAAATGTTATGTGCTTCAATTGTAACCGATTCGGCCGTTTTGCAAGAACCTGCAGAAGCAAGAATAATGAAAGAAGAGGTCCAGCAAATGGAAAACTGGATGAGCAAAGACAAGACAAAGGCAAGGGCAAAATTGATGTGAATGAGATCCAGAATGAAATAAGCAAGACTTGGGTCAAGAAAAGTGTTATGAACATTAATAATGGGTCTGCACCAGAATCCGGTGTTGACAATTCCTCTGGGAATTAAATCAGGAGCTCTGGCTTAGGGGGAGCTACATTGAAGATCAAATTTCCCTAACCAGTAAGTAGGTGCCTGAATTTGGCACAATGAGAGAAAAATAAGTTGGATTATTATACATCATTTGAAAGGATTTTTAGAAGATAAAAAGTGGATATGACGATTTGCAGAGCAATTGAAGGTCGACTATATGTAGAAATAGTGTAACCAAATGTGTTAGGGCAGAGCATTTATTACAAAGGCAAATTAGGTTTTGTGGAGCATAAAAAGGTCGTTCATTCTTCATTTGAATCACTTTGCATTTGAAGATAGCAAGAAGAAGAGCGTCTGAGCTAAGATTTCAAGGATTAAAAGTGTGACCGGCAAATTCGTCTGCTAACCCTAAATTCATGGAAGAAAAAGGTATTTATCTGCGAAGCCTTGAATTTGTAATCTTTTGCAATGGCCACTCCTCTTGTTGTTGATATTACTGAAAGGCCCCGACCAAAATTTAAGAAGCATCCATACAAATCAGTCAAAATCGAAGCTTTAGGAGCATTTTCTGGTGTCCCATACGGAGTTATGCATGTTGAGGATACATCCATTGTAGCATAGATGAATTTGGAAACCTAAAACTCTTGGATTTGTTTAACAACTACCTAAGGGATGATAGCTATAAATTGAAAGTGGAATACAAAGCCCTAGAAAGCAAACATTTTCTACAAGTCATTAAATTTCTGACATTTGATGAGAATGAGTGGGTTCGATATATCTTAAGCCAAATGCATGATGAGTTCATATGGCTATTGAAACCATTCAAGATTACAAAGGATGTTATCAAGATTGTAATCGGATTAAATTCAACTGGTGGATTACCCATGCTGAAAGTAGTGAAAAACCAGACAGTGACCGATGCTACCAGTGCCAAGTTTGACAAAAGGGAAATGACCATCAATGATATTATAGAACTGGATGTTAAGTTTGCCTCTATGGTGATTGGCTGCAAGATTTACCACTCTAGCAGGAAGAATTTTGTCTCTAGAACTGTCATATATGCAGCATATCAAATGTTGAAAGAAAATGCAGACTATGACCTATGTGAGTTGTTGCAGAACCAACTGATTGAAAATTTGAGCAAAATCAAAAAGGATAAGAAAAACACCTTCAAATATGGTTCCCTAGTTATATGTTTGTTCTTCTATTTTATGAATAAAGTGCCTGGAGTACAAGGTGTGCACTGGACAAATGACATGCCAGTTGCATGACAAATAAGAGATCATCTACTCAACATTGGAGACTCAAGTGCACAGAAGACTGCAATCTGGGGTTATTTTAAAAATTTTCAAAATATGATGCATTCTAGGGAAAGAATCCCTAAGTCAATAGTTGAGAAGTACGAGGATGAAATCTGCTTTATCGTAGACACAGATCAGTGCCTAATGGAGACTGTGGAACCCAGAACTGTATGGATTATGCCTATGGGCTATGAGGTTGATGAGAAGATCTTGGACATGTATGCTCAACATCTCCTGAACAAATCAAAAGACACCTCTGTTGAAAGGTTTGGAACGTATAAGGAGCTAAGTCTAAAATTGCATGTTGAGCTCAGGCAACCAGAGATCAAGAGAAAAGTTCAGAGGCAAGTTGAAAGGTATGCTGAAAGCATTGGCCTCACCAAGGAAGCAGTGAAGCAAAACAAAGAAAGAATTGAAAAGGTTGAAAAGGAGAAACATGATAAGAAACAAGAAGATGCTCCAGTGGAATCATCCTTCACTTCAAGGACTACTAGAAGCTCTGTTGTTGCCTCTATTGCCTTTAAACCTGCAAAACTAGAAGACAAATCATCTGATAAGGAAAAGAAAAGAACAAAAGTAATGGTAAAAAGGCCATATGGAAGTTTAGAAGAAAAGGATGAAGAGAAGATAGATACAAATGATGAACTTAAGGAGCTAAAGGCCACAGGTGCTAAAGCTATTAAAGTATCTGAAGAGAAGCCTTCCAGAAGCAAGAAAACAATAAAGAGACAAAAATCAAAAGCTGATGCTGAGATGAAAATTCCCTATGTGAAAAACATTATCAAGACAAACACTATTGATGAGAACTTAAAACCATTAACTAAATTATATGATCTTTGCAATAATGCTGACAAAAGACTCTTAGAAGAAGCTACTATCAAGTACTTGAATGTGTTCAATCGAGCACTAGCAGAAATTATGTCAGAAGTTCCAAAAGGTCTGAAGGATATATTGGAAATTAGGAAAGAAGATACCAAGGCAAAAGATATGGATTTAAGAGAACATGTACTGACCACTCTATGTCCGGTAATCTCCAGCAGAGAAGCAGACAAAATCTTCAAGGAGGTCAAAAATGAATTCAATAGAAAGAAGAGAATGAATAAACTGATGATTGGAGAGATAGATGAAATAGTTCAAGAAATTGAGCAAATTTTGAGAAAAGCATTAGACAAGAACAAGTTCTTTGTTGTGTCAGATGAGCCTGCTGATGACAAACCAATCTTGGATGAAGAAGAGTAACTGAAGGATGAGAAACAATATGGAATAGATGACTCCTCTGTTCCAGAAGTGGAGCAAATAAATAAGGATGATACAGAGATGGTGGATAAAACTGATGATGCAGGAGAAACTCTAACTCTTCCTGATCAATCCAAAAAAGAAGACAATGATGAGAATACTACTGCTACACAAGATCCTCTAGAACATATTTCAAATGGTGAGGACAAAGGAAAGAATCCCCCTATAGATGACACAGAGAAAGGTGAAGTAGAGAAAGAAGAAGAAGTCAAAGGTAAGGAAGACAAAGCAGAAGAAGATGGTGCAAATGTTGATGCGCCCGAAAAAAAAGTCCTGTCACTAAGAAAACCCAAGGAAAGGAAGGTGGTCTAGAAATTGTGGCAAGAGACACTATAGATACAGTGAAGAGTTTTCTGAGTAAAGAGATGCTAGAGTTTGATGAACCTAAATTGATTCAAGGACCGCTCAACTGGATACTCTCTCCAGTCCAGATGATGAAGATAGCATCTTTCACACAAGCCAAGGCAAGAGAAAAGGTATTGAAATCTTACTTAGAGGACAATGAGCTACTAGGCCTTGCATCCGGTATATTGGAGAATATAATGCCAACATTCTAGAATAATTCATCTGATTCTCCCTCTGGAAATCTGAAGAGCCTTGTAAATTCTATAAGTACACACTTTGAGTCCTTTGAAAATTTTGTAGAAGTTAAAGTTCAGAATGAATTTAATAGAAAAAGATTTGATGCACTTAAAGGCATGATTGGGGTAGATAGATTGGTGCTAGACAATAGTATAAAGAATATTCAAAATGCTCTTTCAAAAGGAACCAGTATATATAAGTTCTTTTTATCTACTCCTAAAGTCATAGAGGATATAGAAGATCAAATAAAGGACTCCAAATAGAAATTGGCAAGTATGTCCCAAGCTTTTGATCCGTTGACAGTATCAGTTGCAAGTAAGGAGTGTCAAGCAATCATCTTGATAGAAGAAATAAAGAAATTGACAAGAGAAAAGGAGAACATTGAAGCAAGAATGGGTGAGCTCCAGGGATTGATTTCCCCTAAGATAGAAGCAATGTTCAATGTTGTAACAGAAGCCCAAACTGCTACTCAAACAGGTGATCCCATTGACCTCCGGAAGGCTGAAGCACAAGCATTTTTGTTCAATGGCCACATTACAACTTTGAATAGTATGAAGAAGAGTTGGGATACAGAGTTGGCCCTACTGAGGAATATTTTTGGAGATGTACTCAAGTATATGTAAATATAACTTAAGGATTGGTTGTACATATGTGGCATTGTATACATAATTTTTGGGTGAATTTTGGTTTGCGGTTTCCATCCTTTGCCATTGATGTCAAAGGGGGAGTGAGAAACAGTGAAAAATGAAAGAAAATGAAGAATCCATCAAAGGGGGAGTAGTGGAAGAATATATAAGTGTATACAGTAGGGGGAGTCAGCCATGACACTTAGTCATTTTTCACTAAGTGTTGCCATCAATGCCAAAGGGGGAGATTGTTGGCAAGAAACACTACAAGGCATGTCATATTTTGTCATTGATGAAAACTAAGTCCATTCCACACATCCACAGTATAGTATCAGACATACTGGAAGTTAGTTCCAAGATTTGTCCAGTCCGGATAGACAGGAACAGGGTTTATGGCAAAGTTTAGTATTTTGGTCAGCGGATCTTTCCAGTTAATCATTGTGTGTTGTGAATCTCAGGGAGTGTAGAGGAATGTCAAGAAAATCTAAATCCAAGATTTTAGCCTTCGATGACAAATGGATTAAAAGTTATGAGCATCTAAGTATCGGGTCCTAATATGACAAGAACAGTTCAGTGAAGAACAGGCCGACTTGTGTTAGATCCTTGTGCAGATCTAGTATAAGTATTTTGGTGAGTTACCTATGGGATATAATGTTAGTGGCCAACATGCATGGTGATCTGCAAGTGTTATTTTTGGTACGCATCAATATTGATGTATGGATTCAGCTGACAGAACAGAGTACTTGTATTGTTTGTTAAGTTCTTCATAAGGCCGACAGAAAGGTGATTGAATTTCTTGAGGCGGATATATATAACCGATGGATTTGAGTGTATTGGTAGGTATGTGGTATACGATGAGGGAGTAAGTGTGAAAAAGGAGATTAAGGTGCGGAAGAGAAGAGATTTGAGATCCAGATTATGGCAGAGCAGTAAACAGGGCAAAATAAAGATGAAGTCTGTAAGATCAGTATTCTGTGCTTAAACAAAACTAAATTCTTGCATTGGCAGATGCTATTCATCAGTTCAAACAATCTATAATCCTTTTGTAATCATTCTTGTAGGTAGTGAGCCTCTCTCAAGCAGTGAACTCTAGGCAGTGAGCCCGAAAGCATGTGCCTTCCCCTTTTGTAATACTTTTAATAGAGTATAATCCTTGTGGGTTAACCCCCACCATGGTTTTTCCCTTAACCGGGTTTCCACGTTAAAAATCTTGGTGTCAAGTGTGTTATTTGTGTTTCTGCTCGCGTTATTGATTCTTTCTTTTCATGATTATATCATTAATCTGTTAAGAAGTGGTACAAAAGAATTAACTACAGTCAGCATTAAAAATTTTATGACAACTGATTCACCCCCCCTCGTAGTTGTCAACCCTAATTCCAACATGACCTAGTTTGAAAATGCTATCATTCTCTCTTTTCTACACTGAACACTTCCTTCACTATTATGGGTTCATCCTCATTACTAGATAAAGAAAAATGCATTTGAAATCATGTGGTTTTTACCTATTAGGTTGCATTCTCTTTCAAGTGGAAATCCTCAAGGGTGGGGTTTAAGATTGTTCTTCTTCTTCCTCTGAGATCTCTAAACTATCATCCTCATTAGGTTCATTCTAAACCTCTAGTTTAGTATTAGGTGTGGTATCCTCAGTATTTGGATTTATTTGCACCACTATTTTCTCCTTATCTTTTGGTTGCAAAGGCTTAGGAGAAGATTCAATCTCCTTGAAGATCATGTTCTAACTATAAACTATCTTTCCAATTTGAAGATTCCAAAGCTTGTACCCTTTCACACTATCATTATACCCATTGAAGATACACTTCTCTACTTTGAAATCAAATTTGGATCTCTTCTCCTTAAGCACATGTGCATATGCCTCACAATTAAAAACCCTACTATGCTACAACAAAAGATTCTTTCTTGACCAATCCCCCTTAGGAATTTTTTTCACAAGAGCTTAACTAGGAGGCCTATTAATCAAGTAACAAGTTATTCTCACAACTTCTACCCAAACTTTTTGCCCCAAACTAGCTCCACTGAGCATGCTCCTAGATCTCTCCATCAACATCATGTTCAATCTCTATGCAACTTTATTTTGTTGAGGGGTGGATGGAATTGTCTTATGTCTAGTAATACAATTTTCCACACAAAAGTTGTTAAGAAAAAGTCTCCACCATTATCTCTCCTCAACACCTTGATCTTCTTCTTTGTTTGGTTATCAACAAGAGCTTTCAACTCCTTAAACTTTGAGAAGACCTCATAATTTTTCCTAAGGAAAAATACCCATAATTTCTTGGATACGTCATCAATAATAGATACATGATATAGGGATTTTCCTAGAGATGGTACATCCACATGACCAAATACATCACTATGAATTAAATATAAAATTCCTAAAAATCTAGTAGAGATTGATTGAAACTTAACATGATTATGTTTTCCATATATACAATGTTAATAAAAACCAAAATCTAGGGAACAATTAATTAGCCGCTCTACTAAGTTTTTACATTTCAAGGCCCTTATACCTTTCTAATCAATATGGCCCATACACTCATGCTACAACATGCTCTTCTCTTCTAGAAGCTTATGATTCTCTGAATCATAAATCATAAAACTATTACATTCCACAATACTAGTATCCAAATAAGATAGATTTCTAGAATGAACTCCATTAGCTAAAACCATGGCCACACACATCTTGCATCCATATTTGTTGAAAACATTAGTTTTCACACCAATGTCATTCAATTTACTTACAAAAAGTAGATTTTTTGTTCTAACGTAGAAAATTGCATACCCTTACAATTTCACACTATGTTTAGTAACCATTTTGGCATTTGCACTTTCTCTTCGCACGATAGGCTAGGTTTGTGTGATTTTGGTCTATTTCTTATACTCTTCTCAAAAATTCATTATAGTGCTTTAATGTTGACATGGTCCTAAGGTGCCTTGTATGACCAGGAGTTAGTTTTACCTGGACCTGAGTGATCCACATGGACATCAGCGTGCAACACTAGTGTCACGCATCCATTTGCTAACAGGTATCCATTTCTGGGCGTTACAACATGCTTTCATTGATCATGAAGATTCGTGGTAACACCTCTAGAGGTAGTAGAACAACGCCTTGCATGGAATTTCAGGATTATTCCCTCTTGGAAGTGTATTGGAAAATATTTTTAAATTCCATTCACATTTTTTCATTGACTCTCTCAATCTGGGACACATTGTGGCTTTCACACAACTCTCTGCAAGTTTCTCTTGTGCAAAACTGGACACCTACAACAACTATTGAGGATTTTAATAGTATTGTGTATTATGAGAACATTTCTCTTGGATCTTGGGTTTTTATTTCACTTGTTGTGAGGCTCTCTTCACCCAAGTTCAAAGTTGCATAATACTTTTGAGTTCTTTGGAGCTTGCTTCCTCTTTTTCATTGCGCACATTGGTAAGATTGTTTTAGTTTTGTATGCATTATATTTCATTCTAAATTTATTCAATAGTTGCATATTTTTACAATGGTGTAGATCACTGTTTTCTCTTAATCTTGCTTGGTGTAGACCGACATTTATTTTCATTAAACATGCTACACATTGTGGGTTTCTATCCCCATAGACCAAGGAAGGAACTATTGTTGATTTATTTGCTTTATTGTTGTTCTTACCTTCCTAGATACACTTAGGATAAGAACACACACATTTGCCTTCAATTTCTATGTTATATCTTGTATTGTTGTTCGTGAAGGTAGAAATACCAACACTGGGACTTGATTGAGGCAAGTCCCCAAGAAGCATTTTTTGTTGAACACCCAAAATACTGAGAGGGGGGTGAATCAGTCTTCTCTTAAACCATTTACACATCAAACATTTTAATCCATCTAGCGTATTCAATTGTAGTAAAGGAAATTAAGCATAAAGCATGCAGTCACCATTCATAACACAAGAACACCAGGATTTTTACGTGGAAAACCCAAAATAGAAAAAACCATGGTGAGGATTAGCTCACAGTATATTATAATAAAGCAACTAGTTAAGGTTGATACAATTGGTGGACTCACTATCCAAGAATGCTCACTACAGATGGCTCACTACCAAAGGACTCACTGTCCTGAAATAAAGAGATAGAAGAGAACAGTGGCTCACTACCAGGATTGAATTGTTTATAATTGTATCTAACATATGCATGAAGTACAATTCTAATGAAGCTCAAATCACACCAAAACTGCTCTATTCTGCATTCACACTATTCACATCCAAATGCACTTGTCGTATCACACTAAATCACATTGTTGTTTCTCATACCAAACCATTGAAAACAATCCTTCATATATACCTGCTTCCAACAATTAGGTCGGCCTAATTGGATCATGTAACATGCAAAACATGCCATACATAACATGTCGGCCCCAAAACTTCACACACACACTTCATGCCAAGATTCAAACTTTGAGATAGGTTGGCATGGACCTAAAATAGCTCCCTCTTAACTCCATAAAACATATTTACCCTCCGCACAACATCAACACCTTTAGGTTGACTATACTAGCAAGACAACAAAACTATAACCTATCTGTCATTTCACAAAATTGTATACGAACCTCCAAAATGCTTGAAACTTTAAATATGCATGCTATAGACAATCATAGTCTTATCCTCAAATCCGCAAAGCAAACCATTCACTTGCAGTGAAATACGGAGTGTCTCAAATTATCACTGACACTATCAATGCACTGTCTATTCAGAGTGTGATACTCAGACAACTCTAACTTTCATTCTGGAGGACATCAGAACTTGAAACTTTGGATTTACAATCTCTTAACATGTGTTTTCAACACCTTACAACCACATAGATGAATATTCTATACCGAAGGAATGTGGACCAAATTATTCACATGCTTTGTACCGAATATGACTGAACTCTATTAGAATGGACTTTTGCTACTTGTAACTTTTGCTCTAGAGATCATTAGTAGGTAATCTTATGGAATTAGATGCATGTAATGATCAATAACAATATGCCAGAACCGTAAGACAATATTTTCAATGGTGGATCAATGCGGACCAAAAAAATGGAACTTTGTACACTGAATGCAATATACTGACACTTAGCCAAATTTCTCAACATGTTCCTTATCGGATCAAATCTCTTTGCACAGTTGTCTTCTAAGAAGGAATAGATGAACCTATATGGAAGAGGATAAAATCCTCTTGCAAAATTCCCATCCAAACTGCTCTGCACAATCATCTCCTTAATTTTGAATACCATTTTCCAGAACACTCTTAGTCCTTAGCTGACACTATTTGTGATGTTGTTCTATGGACCAGTGAATTCTCTGCCATCTCTACAATATTACAACTATTGTTGCCACCAATGACAAAACTACTTAACATCATGCTCTACCTTATCTTCTGCATACTAACAATCTCTTCATCAAAGATGTTGCCAACATTTTCCTCTCTTTTTGCAAGTTCCTTAGAGTGAAGATCCTACAGCCACAAGGAGGTTTCATATTACTTTCTTTTGTGCTTGGCTCTCTTTATTTTCCTTAGTTTAGTTAGTTTTCTCTTTATTTCTATTTCAACCAAATATCACTGGGTATAGTTCCTATTGAGACTTGTGTTGTGTAGGTGTACTATAGGCTCATCTATATTTAAAAGTTTTTATTTTTCTTGCATTTTGGACTCCAACGCCTAGCGCAGACGTCCTCATGGTGCAATTTCATCCTAGGTCGAGGCTCTCTCCTTGCAGTTATAGGTTCTTCTTTCTGGCCTCTTTTCATTTCTACTCTTGGTTTCTATCATTTCTATTATAGTAGTTTCATTTCTACATTTTTTTTGTTTTCCCCTTATTGTTAATCACCTATTCAAGTTGCATTACTTTGTGTGGGAGTCATAGTGGTTCCATAGTGAATCTAGGATAGATTAACTTGACATTTGACACCTCAAATCTAGCAGAACCCAAGTGTAGTCGTAGTGGAGAGTTCACTCAATCAAAGCTATTAGATTGAGAAGTAATTTTCCCACACTACATTTTTGGTGAACTTGACGTGTTGCTAACTCAAACACTTTCTTCTTTGTCATGGTTCCCACTACATTCTTGGTGAACCCAACGTGTTGCTTACTTAATCACTTTCTTCTTTGTTGAGGTTCTTGCTACATTTTTTGGTGAACCTGACTTGTTCAAAAAAAACTTTTATTCTGATTAGTTGTAATTCACCCTACATTGTAGGTGAATTCATTGTTCTAAACAAACACTTCTTCAAAAATCAAAACAACATTCTCTTTTCATCACTTAGCACTGCGTGTTGTAAGGCCTAAACATAGTTTATGATCTTTACAACCCAGTCTTCAAGTTCATAGTACATAGTGCATAGGAGTGAAAGGAATTTAAGGAAACTGGCCTTAATGGCATTTTCTGCTAATCCTTCCACCCTTATCTGTTCAGCTCTTGACTTCACTAATCTATCTTCTAAACAACTTAATCTTTCTCATTCATCTCCATCTTCCTCTCTCTGTGTTGATGAGTTTGTTCCATTATGTAGAGCAAGTTTTCAACCATGAGGTAGCACTCGAGTATGTCCCAGCAGAACAAATTAGTTCCTTAGAACGTGAATTAGGTGATTTTCACAATTTCTTGTTTCATGAGGACATATTTGGATCTACTATTCCTTTGGTTGATGCCCTTCGTGTCATGTTGAACAATCATCCTAAGGGTATTAACTTTCTCTGGGGCTTCGCTCACATTGTGCATAGCAAAACCCTGCCATTGGTTAGTTGTATTCTAGGTGCTCAAGACTCCTAGCCTCACACCCCTAGTAATTAACTAGATATATGGCTCTACCTACCATAGACATTCACACTAACACTTCTATAAAAATGACCACCAGTTGTGCTAATTCTGGTAGTGTTGGTTTTGCCTCGTCTGCTATTGGAACCAATTCTATTAATCAATATGGATTTGTTCTTCCCTCAAGGCCTTTAAACTTTAGTCTTCCTCTTGGTTTCCATAAAATTTCTCAACATATTTCATAGCATCCTACTTTTTCTTCACTTCCTCTAATATCACATACTATTGATCCTGTAATCAACCAACTGCTACAAAATGTTGGTTCTTTACAGCAAAAGTTGGCTTCTTTGTCTACTTCATCAGCACAACCCCTTGTGCCTGCTTACTACCGATGTAGTCTTCTGTCTCTTTCCATCCTTGCCACACCATTTTCACAGGGATTTGAGGCCCCTAGATTTGAAAAGTATACAAGAAAGGGTGACCCGAACACTCACATTTCTACTTTCACTAATTTTTGCAATGATTTTCTATTCTAGGATGCTCTGTTAGCCAAACTATTCCCCCATTCCCTTAAGGATATGACATTGGATTGGTTTTGTTCACTTCCTGACTATTTTATCCTCTCTTTTGATCAATTAATAAATTAATTCTTACAACACTTCTAGGCTAACATTGGACCTCAAGTTACTTTCACAAACCTGGTCCACTGTAGGCAAGGAAATAATGAAAAAGTAACTAATTTTATCTATTGATACCAATCTTTATTCTCACAAATTCCATACACCCTGCCTAATTCTGATGTGTAGCGGGTCTTCATAGGAAACATGTAGCCACTGATCTGGGACTAGATATTGTTAATGTGTTGCTCTTCTTTTGCACATATTTGCACAACATTGAGTGACTATCAGCAGTCGCTAAGCCAGTTTGAGAATTCTACCTCACTGGCTCCTGTTGACCAATCTGGTGCTTCCACATCATATAACTATGAGAAAAATAATTTTTTTACATAAAAAATTCATCAGCAGTAGTTAGCAATCTAGCAACTGAAGCAACTTCACAAGCTACTCTAGCCCTGTCTACTCCTAAAACAAATTATAATAGAAAATTCACTCCTTTAAAGGAGTCTCTTTATAGTACCATGATGCAACTCTTGAATAGTGACCTTTGGTGCAGCTACCTCCCATCTATCCACTTGATACCAGCAAGCCATTGTTGCCTTCCTATGATGTAAAATCCTTTTGTCAATTCCACTAAGTCCTAGGTCACGATAATGAGCAATGTTTGCATCTCAATCTCACGGTGTAGGACCTCATCGACCAGGGTGTTATCCAGGTCTCATGAGTGAATAGAAAAAGTAATAAGTCAGCCACTCCTACTAATCAGCATCTATAGATCTATACAGATCCAATGCCTCACCATAACTCTAACTTTGTCGACCTTGTTTCTCCCTCTGTGGCACTAGAGTCAACCCCTGTTGGTTCTTCTTGTCACTCCTATTTTGAGATGATAGCTATGGTGGATGTTCATTATCGCCCTACCTGAGAACATTCTATTCCTGAATCTCTTATCTCCTTTTCCCCTTCTGAGATTATGCCTAACACATCAAAAGGCCCTCTCTACATTCTTGTGGATATCAATGGGAAACTCATCAAGGGTGTCCTCATTGATCCTATTTACATAGTCAATGTAGTTATTCTTGTATGTATATGAACTTTATAAAGAGGCGTATGATTCATCTAACATCTTTAGTGTCATGATGGCATGTCTCGCCCCACCCTAGGTATGATCACCCTTTTGTTCAGGTTGGACCCAAATCCCTGGAAGTTTTGATGTCTATCATTCCTACTTCTGACCATTTTCGTGTGAAGTTGGGCCTACCCTGACTCACTTCCATGAATGTGATCCCTTTAGTGATTCATCATTGCCTTAAGTTTCCTCATGATGGTGTAGTGCACATGATTCATCACAGTGAATTCATACCACTTGCCATGCGGGGAAACTTCTTGTTGGACTACTTCTGGTTAGCCCTGACTAAGCCGCTCCAACCTTGTAATGAATAGAAGTTCAAAGCAAACAGGATTGCATAGTTGTCCGTTGGCCCCTTGATTTCATCTTCTTCAGCTACTTCCCCTATGGTGCCTCTGTCTTCAGAGGCTACTCTTTTTCCTTCCTTTGCTCCCCTAGCAAATAAAGGAAAGTAGCCCATTCAAAGTGTACCTCCCCATTCTCATGCACCTAGTTTGTACTCTATAGTGTCTCCTCCCGTATCTTATGTGAGAGCATGGGATAGACCTATAGTACAACCACGTGCATTGTGTTTCCCTAGAGTTCCTCATCTTTTGTTGGTTGGGTTTGTTCTTTTTGCCTCCTCAATGGCACTAGGAAACTTGTGTTTGTTGAGCACTCCTACTCCCATGGTTGTTCCCCAACCTTCAGTGGTTTCTTCCATTCCTCTTATCCCTCCAGTGACACAAGGAAAGCAACCCATGTTGTGGACACCTTCCCCTTCCCTTGCTCCTATGGTCTCTCCACTGTTAGTGCTCACCCCTATTGGTCCATGTATCCCTTTGAACATGGATGGCATGGAGCCCATGATGGAAGACCCCCTGGCTCCATCAATGGAAGCCTTAGCCTATACGAGGTGGAACCAGCTTGCAAGAGATCACAAGCATCACTGTCGTGTTGCAGTCCAAGCATGCACTAGTAGAATTTTGGCAAATAAATGACTAGGTGACTAAAACTTTTAGTCACGACAACTAAAAATGATTAAATTCTACTATTTTTTTGTAACACAGCTATAAATGACTAATTTGATCATGGGTAAAAAAAACAACTAAATAATTAGTCACACAAATAAAAAAATATTTCAAATTGTAATTTCCCTCTTCCCCACCATTTAAAAATGTCATTACAATTAAAAGTCATTTTCCCGCCTTTATCCTTCACAGTGAAGGGTTTCTCATTGGAATGCTACAATTGTAGGATATGCACGAAATGGGTTTGTTGAAAAAGCTTCAGAAGATTTCAAGCAAATGCAATGGCATGTGTAAATCTAGACTCCTCAACCTTTGCCAGCATCCTCCATGCCTGTGCCAAAATGGGAGCTTTGGAACAAGGTAATGCATTATGTACTTTGTGAAGGGCAATTCTTGGTATTGAGTTTATCATCCCTTGTTTGGAGCATACAATGAATACATTGTTATTGACATTGCTTGGCGCTTATATGCAGATTCTTTGATTGTAATTCTGGGCAAGTTTGTGGAGTATACATGAGATCCATACCCTACAGGTCGTACAACCCTGTGTAAGGGAAATTTGAGCTTTGGAATAGACCGATGGTCTTTGGGAAGTCTTCTTTACTTTTGTTTTATTGTTGCAGGGATATAAACATCAGTATGGCAGAGTTGTGAAGGTTTTGGTGGTTATTGTGCTTTTATCTGTAGTTTGAGTTGTTCTATGGACAATGTACAACAGGGTTAATGGGAATTTTGTATGCAAGTTTGGTTTGTTTACTATTTGTGGGTTTAGTTTTGGGGCTTGGACACCCATCGTAGGAAAATGGATAGAGGATTTTTGTCAAATGTTGTTGTAGCAAAATCTTCATGTTGCTTAGGTTTTATTTTACCTTGCAGGTGTCACCAGTTTTGGTTAACAGAATCTTCATTCAAATATTTGCATTCATCAATGTACAACTCCTCAATAGGTTAGAATATATCTGCATAGGAAATGTTTTTAGATATTGAACTTGCTTAATACATTGTTGTAAGGCAGTGAACATTTTTCACTAGTTATATTTTGATATTTGACAATGAGTGGTCACATTATTTTTACTGTAGCCTTCTTCTACGTCGTGAATGCTGCTCATTCAGCAATGGAGAGTATGTTAAGGCAAGGTTAGTTGATCTTGAACTTTGGTGTTGTGAAGCAACAGAAGAGGTTTTCTTGCTATTTTACTCTGCCTTTGAATCTGGCTTTATTTGGTCTATTGTATGCTATTTTGTATTACTATTTTTGGACTCATCATACTATGCTAAAGGTTGAAAGTTCATAACATTGTAGTATGCAGGTTTAGCTTGGGATAAACTCATGCATATCAGACAAGCAGTATAGTTTTTGGTAAGCAATAAGTGACACATGTTTCTGGGAACTGTTGTCTCTCAGATTTGCACCCTTGCTCAGTTGTAAAACTTGGCAATCTAGAGAAACATGGTATCTTTCCAGGTCTGTGGATCACCTGAGTTGGAAAGAACCTCCGGAGAAGGCCGGATTCCTAGTTGGTTATCACCTAAAATCTACTAGATTTGCAGAGGAAAAAGGAGAAGGAATGCTTTTTAAAATGAAAAATAAAATAGGAAAACTTGAAAATAAGGGTGATTCACCAGGTTGAATAGAAGAACAATCATAGAACTGAGAAAATGCACAAAATGACTAGATACAACCAATAAAATACACAGATCAAAATGATTTTAACAGAGGCAAGGAGCAAGAGATGACTAGAAGGAATTAAATATTCACAAACACATCATTCTTAGATCACACAGAGTTAAAATAGCATGAAGAGGTAAAATAACCAGCATGTATTTAATTAGAAGGTAAGGTTACAGTAGAGGAATGCTCTATTTAGAATCAGAAGCATAGATTACTAAATCTTCCAACCCCCTTTACATCTCATATTTGTACATATATAGCATTTTTCATTTGACTTAAGTCAGCTACAATGAATTCACCCCATGGGCTCTGTCAGAAAATATCTGTGTCTGAAGGGAGTGCTGACCTGCCAGAAGTTATGGCGTGGAAAATGGGAATAGAGCAGATGAGAGATATTTCTGGTCATCAATGCGAAATAGCTAAGTTGTTTGATTTGTAGCAATGAATGCTACAAATATCTGGAAAGGGTAGGTGAGGAATCAAATTTGCATTGCACACAAGCAGGATGCAAACCCTCGAAAAAGTTTTATGGCACTATAGATTCCTGAGTCGTCTAAATCTAGCATATGATCACTTGAATTTGCTGAAAGATCAGGCCCTGCATCTGATACAATCGGCCCCTAAATTCCTTGTTTGAAACTACAAATTTTGAATGCATGCCGTCATTTTATATCTTTGTTGCAAAAGGGTCATCATTTGTATGCATACAGACATACCAAACAAATGGATGCACTTTGAAAATCATGATGACATCATCATTCTGCAGAACCTGGTTGAAGAGGAGACCTGGATGATGTCACCTGCATATCAAGTCCTTCAAACTATTCAACTTTGCACCTATGCGATCTCTTCATTTGCTTTTTGCATATGCAAAATTTTGTATATATCGGGTTGTCGGGGCGACCTCATCTGAGTCATATCGATATACAAAGGTCTTGCCGAAATGTCCATTGTATGTGCTTTTGCTTCGACATCTTAATCGGCCTTTGAATCACCTTTTGTATATGCTTTTGAATTAGCCTCTACATGTGGCACTATCTAATTGGCCGCTAAGTTGAACCTGGGACCCATCGCTGAACATTTGCATCTTTATTGGCCATCGGAGAGACCTCAAACTAAGCTGCCGATACACATTGTCTTGTCAAAAATCCATTGTATGTGTCTTTGTATATGCGATTGTATATGAGATACAATCGCATGTACATACAATTGTGGAACTCAAAGGATTATCAACCATATTGGATCATTGAAAAAGGTCCAGCCTTGTATCCCTGCTTTTTTGCATATGCATATACATGCACTTCAACATACAACTTGCGGACCCCACCACTGAGTTTGCCAAAATTTAATTTCCCAGTCAGGTCCGCATTGTATATCCTTGTTGTATCTAACCTTTTGTATATTGCATATACAATGCGAAATATACAAACAAAACTACATACAATCACTTGTACCTACAAACATTGCATCTGACCCTTGCATGTGACCTTGTATGTGACCTTGTATCCGCAAACATATAATGCAAACATACATACAAAGATGCATACAACCGCATCTACCTTTATAAACCAAGTTGCATATTCTTTCAGGTCTAGGATTGTATCTTAGGATTGTATATGCCATTGTATATAAGATTGTATATGCAAAGATACAATCACATATACATACAATAGGTGGACCCCAACTTTAGTATCTTCCCCCTTGTATATTGACTTTGCATCTTCCCTTTTGTATCCCGCCTTTTGTATATGCGATTGTATATGAGATACAATCGCCCGATATACAAAAGCGGACCTCATATTTTGCATAAGCTCTTGTATATTGCCTTGTATATGCAATATACAAACGGAGATGCATACAACATAACCTTCAACGAACCGGATGTACATTCACTTTTGTACATGACCAAGATAAGAGGAAAAATGTATCTAAGATACAATTCGACAAAATGACAGAAAAACCCAAAACAAGGATGATGTCATCATCATATACATGAAAAATGGCTAAGTATAAAACTGAGAAATCTCTACGATGGAAGGCACTTGAAGCTTAAGGATTTCTAGGTTTTTCTGGGTTTTCTTCAAGGATTCTCTAGGTGAGATTTTGGGAAATTTTGCAAGGCATAGCATGGGTAATTGAAGGATTTAAGCTTTGTAGGGTCATTTTCTAAAGGATATTCAAGGAATATACAAGGTGAACTATTTAACTCTAGACAGAGGAAAATAGGTCAACAGGAACAATTTGTTTTCCCCTAAATTCTAGCATCATGTAAATAAGATTTTTATTCTTTCTAGTTGATCATTACTAGGGGTACATACCATCATGTTAAATTCTATTTTCATTTCAACTCCAAAAAATTAGATCCGTATTAACGTAGATCATTTTGTTAATTGGATCCTAGACTATCCTTAGGAAGGTCAAGCATGTTTGATGTGGCTCAATCAGTTAGTTGTGCAGCCATGTTCTGTTTTATTATAGGTACTTATCTTCTCCATGATGACATTAAATGTATAATTCACAAATCTAAGATCTTATTTAACTATTATATTGAGCATTTCCATTGTTTGAAAATAAGAAAAACTAAGATGTACAAAGGCATGAAAGAAAAAACAAAGGCACCTAATGTCAAACTGCACTGTTGGAAAATAAGTTTAATATTTCCATTTACTATGAGGAGGATGACCTGGTTGAGGTCCCTCCACCCACGAAACTAGAAAAATATGTCATTTTCCCTTCCCTATATTTTAGGCTTTGATGGATGTCCATACCCTATTCCAAAGTTCTGACTTGGCACAGGCTGGGAGGATGCTGGCAAAGGTTTCTAGTTTTACACCAGCGAATTGTATTTGCTTGAAAGTTTCTAAAATCCTTTTCAATAAATCTATTTTGTGAATATTCTACAATCAGGGGATTCCATGAGAACACGTTTCTTTGAGGCAATATGTCAAACAGTCCATTTGGGCCTTGTCTATGCTTCTACATTTTGCATATCCTGCAATCATAGCATTCCATGAGATGACATCTCTTTGAGCCATTCCATCAAACAGTTCATGTGCTTTATCTATACTTCCACATTTTGCATACATGTCTACCAGAGCATTTCCAACTATAATATCTGACAAAAATCCCCCTTCCATTATGTTATTATGGATGTCCATACCCTGTTCCAAAGCTCCCAGTTTGGCACAGGCAGGGAGGATGCTAGCAAAGGTTGTCGAATTTGGATTTACACTTGCTAATTGCATTTTCTTAAAAGTTTCTAAAGCCTTTTCAAAAAATCCATTTTGTACAATCCCGCAATTATTGCATTCCATGAGATGACATCTCTTTGAGGCATTCTGCTAAACAGTTCACATGCCTTGTCAATGCTTCCACATGTTACATACATGTCTACTAGGGCAGTTGAAACTACAACATCTGAGATAAGTAGGTGAGGCAGCAATCATGCCAAATGAAATACCCAACAGATGTCTTCCCTAAATTTCTAAGCAGGTTCATCTTGCATGGCTACATTACTTACACCTCTCTTCATTCTTCTTTCGTCCTTTATATTGCAATTAATCAAGAGGCTAACAATATGAACACACTACCATTCAAATTGTTGTACATATCATGAAAGTTTCATGCCACCTTCTTAATCATATGAGCTCTCTCTAAGAAGTTAAAATCTCTCTCTAAGCTCTCTCTATGCAATACATGAGACCACATTTTTTATCTTCCTGCATCCTCACACACACACAAAAGTTCCTTCATGGGGATGCGGGGAGAGCCCACCATCCCGTGCCATCATGCTCTGGTCCTTGCGTAGCTGCGGGGGAGCCTGGACTACATAGAGATAAGTAGGTGAGGCAGCAATCATGCCAAATGACATACCCAACAGATGTCTTCCCTGAATTTCTAAGCAGGTTCATCTTGCATGGCTGCATTACTTACACCTCTCTTTATTCTTCTTTCCTCCTTTATATTGCAGTCGATCAAGAGGCTCTCTCTAAGATCTCTCTATGCAATCCATGAGACCACATTTTTTTTTAGGAATTCTATCAAACAGTTCATGTGCCTTGTCCATGGTTCCACATTTTACATACATGTCTACCAAGACAATTGCAACTACAACATCTGACAAAATTCCTCTATCTTTCATGCTTTGATGGATGTCCATACCCTATTCCAAAGCTCCCATTTTGGCACAGGTAGGGAGGATGCTAGCAGAGGTTGTGGAGTCTGGCTTTACACCTATCAATTACATTTGCTTGAAAGTTTCTAAAGTCTTCTCAAAAAGTCCAATTTGTGCATATCCTGCAATCATTGTAGTCCATGAGACCACATTTCTTTGAGGCATTTTGTCAAACAGTTCACGTGCTTTGTCTATGTTTCCACATTTTGCATACATGTCTACTAGGGCAGTTGCCACTACAACATTAGACAAAATTTCTCTATCCTTTATGCTTTGATGGATTTCTATACCCTGTTGCAAAGCTCCCATTTTGTCACAGGCTGGGAGAATGCTGGCAAAGGTTGTAGAATTTGGCTTTAGAACTACCAATTGCATTTGCTTGAAAGTTTTGAAAGCCCTTTCAACAAATCCATTTTGTGAATATCCTAAAATTATTGTATTCCATGAGATTACATCTCTTTGAGGCATTTTGTCAAACAGTTCATGAGTTTTTTGTATGCTTCCACATTTTGGATAAAGAGATTTATCAACATTTACATTCATACCAGCTAGCCAGCAGTAAAGGTAATAAGAGCTGACCTGCTTCAATTCATGCTTGAGCTCCAACCTCACTCTCTCCATCAAAGAATGCTCGTTCTCTGTGGGAATCAATGGCCCAAATGGCCCTATTCCATCTTGTCCATCTAAAGCTAAATCAAATAGATTAGCCTCACTATCTGCCTAGTCATCTTCATTGTCAGACATGGTTGCTCATGTTCCTTCCCCAGGCGATACTCCTGCAACAAAAATTAATCTAGCTATGATGAATTATGAGATCAATGAAAAGCTATAATCATGTGAAAATTTTGACCATATGCAGTTATTGTTATACTACCCAATACCAATAAATGATAAATTCATTATTTTGGGGGCTGGAAGAAGGTACTTAATTATTGTGGCTCTGGCAAAGGTATAATTAGTCTAGCTAGAAAATTGAAACTAAAAATAAACTATGTACCCCACGTAAGCAACCCATACAGTGGGCCTAATGTATCAGTTAGTTAAGCTCTTCTGTAAATTAATATGTTTTTTGCATTGGGCATTCTTAACATACTTTGTTCTCTATGTATATGAGATGGATTAGTCTGTTGTTTAATCTGTTCTCCAATTCATGCATTATGCATTCCTAACATGTTTCTTCTTTTGTGTGTATGAGATGGATTAGTTATTGTTGGTATGTGAAGTCAGTTTATCTTATTCTAGCATTGGTAAAGTAGTCGACAAAAGTCAATTGATCTTGAATGCAAATGCATGGTAAAATTATGTAATAGCAAATTTCTTCTAAGAATAAAATTATTAAGAGATCTTTGCCAGTGGTTTTTCTTGGTACAAATTAGATTTTCCACGTAAATCTGTGTTGTTTATTTTGTACATCTTACTACTATTTCATTGTGTTAATTCTCAATTCTGCACTGCATATTTTTCTAATAGTTATTTGAATTAGAGATTAGGATTGGTTTTCAATAGTATCTGTACTATGAATTAGATAAATTATAATTTTCTTCTTATTTGTTTATCATTGCAGCGATTACAGAGCTTCTTGATAATGCAATTGATGAGGTAATGTAGCTTAATTTGTACTTTGTTTCTTGAGATGAATTGATGAGGTGGCTACAATCACTCGTTTGTGATAGTTACCCTAGAGATGAGAGAAGCTCATAACTAATGATTATTTCTAAAATATCTTAGTCAGTTTGTTTGTTGAAGGGTTGTCTTGATGATGACTATTTGTCAACCTATGTATGATGTTTTGATGATAAGATATCTTATATTTGAAGATTAGTGTTCTATTATTGTCTATATTGTGGGTAGAAATTTTCCTTATTGTGTTTCTTATTTTGTTCCAATAACATTCAGATACATCATGGTGCAACTTATGTCAAAGTGGACCAGATTTACAACCCTCGCAACTGTCGTCATGCTTTACTTTTTCAGGGTGCGAATATTATTCCTAGCTTGCTACCACTATTTGTGCAAATTAGTATTGTATTTACTTTTATGAGCATAGACTAGTTGAAATTACCACCTTGTATTTTCTTTTGCAGATGATGGAGGAGGCATGGATCCTGATTGTATTCGACAATGCATGAGCTTGGGATATTCTATGAAGAACACAAACACTACCATAGTGACAACAGTTTAAAGTGACTAGGCTAAGAGAATGTAACTGCTGGCTATGAATATACACTTCAAAGAATTAAGAGGGAGATGTAGAAGCTAATTATCAGTGACAATAAAGAGCATAGAAGCAACAGGGTTGTAAAGATAGTGATCAAGGAGGACAGTCGCAAGTGCAATTTTTGCATAGGTGGCAGTCAAGTCTCAAATGCACAATATATTCTTAGTAATTGTGTTTTGTTTCTTGGCTTTTCATCTATTTTGTTGGACCTTGAGAGGAATGTTGGATGTGCCCAGTGTGTTCCTTGTTTCACTTGATAGGTTGCACTCTTAAAGGTTTTGAGACAGTGACTTCTTGTTGTGTATTAGTCTCATTATGGGATTTTTGAATTGAGGTATACATTGGAGGTTTCAAATGCTTTCAAGGTAAATTTTGCAATGTATAAAGATGGTAGAAAATAGCAAGGCAGTGAAATCCAAACCCTGCATAGTCAAGATTGCAATTAAGGCTTCGTTGAGGTTTAAACCATGGTGACATAGGGTTTCGAGGGAAGTAGTTTTGACTGTGAATTGTAGAAGGTAGAATATGGACTTGTTATGATATGTTGTCAAAGATTACAAGGTGTTTGCAACATATTACAAGGAATTGCAGCCTTCTCTTCATGGAAAGTTTTATGTTTGAAGGCTTCTCTATTTAAGGTCTTCTCAGAGGACTTTTATTCTTTAGTTCTTGCTTCTTTTGCAATAGAAATAGTTTCCTTGTAACTCTTTTTCAAGAGATTTTATGTAACAACAACTCTTTTCAAATTAATAAAGACAACAGTATTCCTTTTTCAAGACATGTGTTTCTCTTTGCAACTAGTGATATGGTGTTTAATAAACAATGTATCAATATACTACAGTTGACAAAAATTAGTGAACAAAAATAATTAAATAAACTACCAAATTGATCAAAATGATGATTAAAATTAATGAGTAAATAAACTACCAATGGCAGGAATTCAATGAATAAAAATGACTAAATAAGTGACCAGTTAACAACAATCAATGACTAAATTAACGACTAAATATATCAGTGAATAAAAAATGACTAAATAAGTGACCAGGTTATAGCAATCAATGACTAAATCAACAACTAAATATACTACCAAATCGATCAATCAAAACAACCAATAAATGACTAAAACTGATTTAGTCATCAATTTGGTGTGTTATAAATGACTGGCAATAAACTACTAATGGTCACATGACCATGTTTGGTCATTTATAAGCAGTTTATAGTAGTTTTTTCAGTCATATATTGTTGTTTTTGTACTAGTGATGTGTCACTGATGTGCAGCCTCCTTCTAAGGATCTCTCTTCCTCACAGCAGTCTATTGATCCCATTCTTCCTCTGGATTCCCACCTTCCTATTTCCCTTCAACTATCTCCTCCATTCCCCACCTCCTCTTTGATTGTAAGTGATGCTCCTAGTGCCACCTCTACTACTATTGTGCCTACCCAACCTGCGTTGCCCAAACATAATCTTGAGCGCTATCCTACCTCACCATAGCTTCGACCTAAGTGCATTCTATAGTTGCCTTCATGGCTTGCTCGCCCTTCTTCTACTTCTTCTTTTCTCTTGGTTGAGAATGTCACTCCACCTGTGTCTCCTAGTGCTCACCCTATAGTTGATAGCACTCAGGATCCACCTCTAGTTTATATTTTAGATAGTGACTCTCCTGATTCCTCCCCTATGAGAATTGCAAAGTCTATTCCAAACATCCCTGCATTGTCCATGATTTTTTCAAAATCATTGACAATTGTTGAACCTAGTTCTCAAGAAGATCTAGCCCTGCTTGTTGATACTTGGCACTGGGTTCCAGGAGAGTGTCCTTCAACTGCTCTAGTTGTGGTTTTGTTATCAGTAATCCCTCCGTCCCAATATGAATATCAATATTGGGACCATGATGACCTATTTGCGGATGACTCATGAGAGATTTCAATTTGTTTTATGTGTTTGCATGATTGTTAGTAATATTTCCCCCCATTTTGTGTTTTTATGTTTGTCAGTTCTATATGGAGGACCCACGATGCCCTTGTAGACACATGGATAGAGGTGGAACACAACCATGGTGATATTCTTCTATTTGTTCATACTTCCTTCTCTATGTTGTGTTTTTGTTTGTTGATGTGACATTTTGGGGACGATGCAAAGCATTGAAGGATTTAGCTTCATTCCATGTTGACCCAAAAATTTTAAATGTTTCATTTTTATTTTATTTTATTTTTTGTATTTGTCTCTTTGTGACCTTTTTCCTTCGTACTCATAGTTCTATATTCTTGGGGATGATGATAATATATAAAATGAGATTTTATGATTATTACACTCAAATATATACATTATGCTAACCCCAAAGGACGTAGATCCCTTAGTGTGTTTGGTGTTGTTTGTTTCATGTGGCATGTGTTAGCATTCCTCGATGTCATACCATGCTTACACAAGCTCTTTGTGTATCATGCCTGCAACATCACCTCAATTGTCCCTCTTTGGAAGCATCTCTTTTCTTTTGCAAGATGCAACTTTGAGAACATATCTATTAATATATGTCTCTTAAATCTCTCTTCCCCATTTATCCCTTAAAATCAATTGCATACGTGTAATTTATGCAATTATTTTAATGTGGGGGCATATCTCTCTTGTTTTACACCTTTTTACACACACCACTTTGTTGAAACACTCCCTGAGGCATTGGTTTTTGGAAAGCTCCTTTGGAGCATTGGTTTTTGTTATGCTCCCTGAAGTGTGCACTCCCTGTAGCATTTGTAGCTAGTGGTCCCAAGCAGATGCACTTTCTTGGCATGTCCATGCTTCCAACTACTTGTTTTGCACTCTTTGTGAGTCACCTAACAATGTAGTTTGTTAGTCCTAGTGGACCACAAGAGTTGGTATGGTTCCTAGCTCTTGTAGTGTGTTATCCTTAGAACCATACTTGGCATCCTTTCTAGCTCTTGTAGTGTGCTAGAAATGCTTCTTTGTTGCTTTGTATTCTTTGTTTTCTTGTGTGTGTGTGTTTGTTTGTTGTAGATAGTAGTAGTAGATTGTGCATTAGATCATATGATTTACTAAACATTGATGTTTGGGAAAATCATATTCAATCTAATCCTTTTAGGATGTTTTATGATTTTGACATTGCCTCTTCTGCAGGTTTATTATCTAACATTGTGGTTTTGTTGGTTCTCAGCCTGGGGGCTTCATACCTTTGCTTGAAGAATATCTTGCATCCTCTATGGCATCCCTTTTGGAGGTATGATATACTATGTTATTTTATTTCTACTTTAGATTGCATATTGTTATCGGGTAAAAAGTGTCCACATGTCTTTTTACCTCCTTGTTTAGCTCCTAGGTCCCCGTTCTTACATTATTCATGCTAAATGTTCATCCCAATGCAAAATTGTCTAACACCAATGTAAATTGGGAATAAGGGGCCCATATTTTATCTTAACCCGAATCCAAAAGGAGCTCAAAGACTTGGGTTCCACTGCCCAAGTCCCTCCTGATTGGTCAGGGCAAAATCAAGTTTATGTCAGCCTGGGACCTTTCAAAAGGTTTCTCTTTGTCGACTCTTTCGGTTTAATTTCATGATTATGAGTAGGAAAGTATATATATGTGTGTTTATGAGTTCATTTGTAACCTAGATGGATATAGCTAACTTGTGACATTGAAGGAAAGCAAGCAAGAGCATTCATTGTGATTCTAGAACATATTTGTGTGTTGTTATTGTGTGTTTGTTGCAGGCATGAAGCTATCATCTATCCACCTTAGGAGTTGAAGGATCTTCATCATTATAATGGATCATTACATAGGTGATATCATTGTTGTTTATCATCATTTGATGCATCATTATTATCATTATTTTCAGCATCTACCCCCTTGAGGGCACGCACTCTCTATCAATCAATGGTGTTGGGAAGCTTGAATGCTATCCTAGGATTTGATTGAGGCAAGTCCCTAAACACCATAACCCCAAAACCCCTCCTTATCTTCTTATGTGTAGGTTACAGGAGCGAGATCTAGAAAATACAAGAGCTACAAAAAGATAGAGTACAAATCAGGGTTTCAGGATCTAGATATTGTTTTACAATATTCCATCATCAAGGGCTTGGGTGGTACCACCCATGTCCTTCTACCTTTCTAGGGTTCAGATCTAGCATTAGGACATTAGTTATAGAAACTTTCCAGTTTAGACCTCTAGTAGATTCCTTCAATCAAGACTTGGGCAGTCCTGAATTAGTCCTTTAGCACCTCTGCTTTCGGGAGATAGGTTCTATCATCTTCTTGACCATCCCTGTGCAATTGGTTTATGGATTGTTGTTGTACTTATTTTGTTATAAGTTGATCTTTGTAGAACTATGGCTTCATGTATTGTTAACCTAGGGTTTGATAGAAAGGCTAAATTAAATCTGATTCCTCTATAGCATACCTAAGTACAAGATTTGTAGCTAATTCCTCCTCCATTTGGTAGTGATTTGGCTCGGTCTTTCCCTTTAATGTTATATGGAAAAGGGTTTGATCTAATGTGCATCCTTATTGTCATCATTCACCTTTTTCATACTAAACATTTTGGTGAACCCGTAACATCAAGCATTTGCATCTTGTTGATTGTTCAAATCAAATCTTGATTTGATTCATTGCATGTTTATCAATATTCATTTGAAAAATTTGTATCATTTCACATCATAGATTTGAAAATTCATACATTTGTAATTACACATTGTGTATTTCAACATAAGAAGTTTAGCATCTCTTTCACATTTTGCAAGAAATCTTAAAGAGGTCTATATTACCTTTTTGTGCAACACTTTAACAGTGGGATCATTTGGTTTGTAGTGACACTAGTGTGTTTTTCATCTTGGCAAAAAGATTCAAAACCTTGGTTTCCTCAAACTAGTGTCTTGGTGTATAAAAGTCTCTCATATTGGTGGTATTTGATAAATGAATAGATCCGACTATACATTGTTGTTCTAAGACATTTCATTGTGGTATCTTCATGTCATTTCTCTTTGGTATCTTTGCATGCATATATCAAAGATCTTGATTTTCATAGATTCATAACCCTCATGGGTGAGCGTCCTTCAATATTAGAAAATCTAACTGAATTCATCTCCATGAATAGTCATAAGAAAGATGACCATGATGCCACTTCTTCTATTTCCATGGATATAGTCTCTAATACATGTGATGGTGACCTACATTTGTCTATTTCACCCTATGATTTGGATCCCTATCCTAAATTTGTTCCCACTTGTCAAGACATTTTGGCAAAAGAAGATGAAATCATTGATACATTCCTTAACATCACCCTACCCTTTCTTCATTCCAATGCTCGCCCTTTGAAAGATGAAGCATTAGTGGATGAACAGCCTCTTCTTAAAAAGGATCCTCCATGAGTAGATAATGGGTGTTCATCTAATAATCTTAAACCTTCTATAGTACATGAGGCTTCTATGGCTCATCCTATGGATCTTCCACCTTTGGTTGAATGTTCAAGCACATTGGATATCACTAAGGAAGTAAAGACCCTTGATCCTCCTCCTTTGGTTGAATGTTCAAGTACATTGGATATCACTAAGGATGCGAACACCATGGATAGTCCCCCTTTGGTTACATGTTCAAACCCCTTGGAAAGCACTAAAGATACAATCATCAACAATTCTCTTAACAACACTTTACCTTCCCTTTGTTCCAATGCTCTCCCTTCAAAAGACAAAGCATTGGTGGATGAAGAAAGGTCTCTCACATTAAATCCTTTGGGGATGGATGTTGAGCTTAATCAAAGTAAAAATAATGTTAATTAAATCATCATTAATAAACTTATTCAACCCACTAAGGGGATAATGAACAAGTGTACTAATGTTCCTAAAATCATTGTACATAAGGCACCTAATGTGCCTCCTCGCTTAAACTAGTGATCACGGTTCAAGATACTCCAACACCACCTCGACTCCTGGGTTACATCCTTAATTATGCAAAACAAATTACTCAAGGAAATCAAGTGTATCAAAATGTGTTGCGACAACCCAACTACAGTGTGGCTTCTCACACATACAATACATGAAATAATAAACAAAGTAAACAACAGTCGAACATTCTAATCACTTTACCAACTTCTTAACTTGTGCTTCCTCAACCACCTCGTCTTACTCATAATGTTGTTTGAGATTATGATGTTGTTGAGCAGCTTCGTGCTACTCCCGCTAAGATCTCTCTCTGGGAACTCATACAAACATTGCCTACATACCACAGAATGCTCCAAGAAGCTTTACAAAAGGTGATTGTACCACCAGTTGTCAAGCCAAATGATGTAGTAGCATTGTTAGACTGTATACACGCGATAAAAATGGATATTCTATTTCAACAACATGAATTACCATCAATTGAAGTTCAAAACCAAAATGATCCTCTTGTAATCTCTGTCATAATAAATAAAAAGTTGATAAAGCAAACTATGATTGACAATGGATCAGCCCTTAATGTTTGTAGCATTGATGTGCTACACAAAATCAAGGTTGACCCATCTTTAATCAAATTGGATAAAATTAACATTCATGGCTTTGATAACATTGGTAGACAACAACTAGGTACCATAACGTTATCTATAAAGGTTGGACCTGTGACATTATCTACTCTTATCCATGTCATGCCCGGTGCGCTTTCATATAACATCATTCTTGGTATATCGTGGATTCATGCCATGGGGGCAATTTCGTCTACTCTTCATCGATCAATAAAGTTTATTTATGCAAATAAACTTCAAACAATTGAAGTGGACCTGAATCCAGAAAGTTAGTTACAAGTTGAGGCACAAAAACAAGTTATCAATAACAAGCTTCTCAATAATTTAAAAGTTGATTCATCAATACCTCTTGCCATAGATAATGTTTTGCAAGATTCTAAATCACCATTGAATGTACTTCTTGGTGACGGTTGGGGTTCATTAGATTTTACTCCTTATTTTATGGTGGAATACAAACTTAATAACCCTAATCCTGAAGCATCAAAAGTTTCATCGATCTCATCCAAGTAATCTTTGGAAATACCTAAGAAACCTAAATTTTCTTTAGTAGCAAACAAAGACAATACTCTTACACTACAAAATATGAGACTTATGAGGTCCCGCCTTCTTCTAAAGAGATGGAGTCCCTCTATGGTCGTGGATTTCAAATCCTTTACAAAAATTGTAACTATGTAGGTAATTGTTGTGGCATAAAACAACAAGGAATCAAAGTACCCTTAGAAGTTGTTACACATAGCTCTTCGGCTAGTATTGGATACCATCCTTTGAAGCCCACCAAAGACCACCATCACCCTACCCTTAATGTTAACATAATATCAACAAGTCCAACACTTAATTCGATATGTCTTGAGATGATAGACACAAATTGTCCACCAGGAAATATCTCGTTAGATACAAGTTTTCAATAGATGAAGCATTAGCTAAATCTTGTGAATCAAGCACCATGCGACTACATGTATGTATTTCTCCCTCATTTAGCCACACTCGATGTAGCACCTATTCTAGTTGCTCTCAAGGGTGACCTCCTCCTAGGTATATATGTTGATGTGTTGTGTTCCCCTATGTAGTGTTAAATGTTTGTTTAGGTCTCCTTGGATAACCCTTGATACTCTTGTAAGGTCAAGGATACAAGGAGACCACCTCTGTTGTGATAGTCCTTCTATTTGTTTCTCTATTCTTCTACTCTTCTCTTGTTGCAATTGTTGTGTGTGGTGCCTTGGGGCCATAACGTTGTGGAGGATGTCTTGGGGGCATCTTCCCACATTGTGACCCTAAGTCACTTTTGTCTCCTCTCTCATTTTTTTCGTGATTTCATTCTTCCATTGTACTTGTGACTCTACTAGTCGGCAGATGACAATAACAAATATACACTTCTAATAAGGACCATGTGTCTCTAAACAAGAAAATAAAATGGACCCAGTCCATATATGAAGATGGGGGTAATTTGTTATTGATGATTGACTAGTAGAATCACTTTGTGTTGTGATGTGATTATGTATTGTATTGTGAAATTGTTGTAACAATCCTTTGCAATACTCTAAATCTGCTTCTATGCACTTTGAATTGATTTTGTCTCACTTTGTAGCTACACTCAAGTCTGAGATACTTGAAGTATAACCTCACAACTATACTCAGTTCCAAACCCGTAAGTATAGCCTTGGTTTGTTTGAGCAGCATGCTGCCTTATTTCTATATCAGTCTCATGAAATTATTTGGCTATTGTCTTAGAATAGATTTTCTAACCAAAGCTTATTGTTGATTAATGATTACATTAGCAAATGATACTAATGTGTTCTATCATGATTGTTGGGAACAATTTTGTGATTATAAGCACATGTCATTTTGGGGCATGGGCTTTGTGGAAGTTCTTGTTCCCTCGTGTGTTTTCAACTTACCTTAAACGTGATTGCTACTAGCAAGCGGAAGCAACCACTTTAAGGTGGGGGCAAATATTATGGTAAATGCTTGGGTATCTTAGACATTGTGATAAACTATGTTTCTGTATACTTCCTCTTCATCATAAGGCATCTCCGTGATGCAGGTGGGATTGTATACTTTGTTTTGTGTTTTTGTGTATACTTCCTTTTCACCGTAAGCCATCTCTGTGACGCGGGTGGGTCGTATACTTTGTGCGCATGCTTCCTTTTCACTGTAAGGAATCTCTATGATGTAGGTGGGGTGGCATGCTTTTGAAAGACCTTCTACGGAAGGTGGGATGATTTATACCCTTGAGTAGGTTGCACATCCTTTTGAAAAAGTCCTCTACAAAGGTGGGGTTGGATCTTGAGTTATTCACCCTTAAGTGTGTCTTTGGTGGTTGTGGTAGCATAGCTCAATTGTCAGGTGTGTTTGGCATGTTTTAGATGGTGGAGTGTAGTGATGAGCTCCCCCTTGTCGCCCATGTTTGCTTTGTATAAGATGCATAGTGGGATGACGACACACTTTATGGTGCTCATGTATTCCATGTATATTTTGTGTGTTTTTCATGTGTATTATGTGTTTTGTGGAGGCACATAGCGATGAGCTCCCCCCACGCCCTATGTCTTGCATGTTTTGTGGAGGCACGTAGTAATGATCTCCCCCACATTGTGTGTTTTGTGTACTTTGATGGTGGCATGTAGCGATGAGCTCCCCCCATCACCTAGTTAGGGTTGTATAATTGTTTAATCATGTCTTCTCTCCGTGTATACCTTGTGTATTTATTGTCTTCTCTATGTTTTACGTGATTGTCAAGTGTTTTCTTATGCTTGCCTAAGCTTGGGGGCTAGAAATAGTCTTCCAAACTTAGGGTGTGTCTTTGCTCTAGTGCCTGATGTGTTTGATGTGTTTTGACTATACTTTAATGCATGTACTGATCGTAAGATCATACCACATTAAAGTGGGGGCCAAATGTTATGGAGTAAAAACTATTCACATGTCTTTTTACCTCCTTGTTTAGCTCCTAGTTCCCCATTCTTACATTATTCATGCTAAATGTTCATCCCAATGCAAAATTGCTTGACACCAATGTAAATTAGGAATAAGGGGCCCATATTTTATCTTATCCCAGACCCAAAAGGAGCTCAAAGACTTGGGCGCCACCGCCCAAGTCCCTCTTGATTGGTCGGGGAAAAATCAAGTTTATGTCAGCCTAGGACCTTTCAAAAGGTTTCGCTTTGTCGGCTCTTTTTGTTTAATTTCACGATTATGAGCGAGAAAGCATATATATGTGTGTTTATGAGTTCATTTGTAACCTAGATGGATATAGCTAACTTGTGACATTGAAGGAAAGCAAGCAAGAGCATTCATTGTGATTCTAGAGAAGATTTGTGTGTTTGTTGCATGCATGAAGCTATCATCTATCCACCTTAAGAGTTGAAGGATCTTCATCATTGTAAGGGATCATCACATAGGTGATATCATTGTAGTTTATCAGCATTTGATTCATCATTATTATCATTGTTTTCAGCCTCTTCCCTCATGAGGGCATGCACTCTCTATCAATCAACGGTGTTGGGAAGCTTGAATGCTATCTTGGGATTTGACTGAGGCAAGTCCCTAAACACCATAACCCCCAAACCCCTCCTTATCTTCTTGTGTGCAGGTTACAGGAGTGAGATCTAGAAAATATAAGAGCTACAGGAAGATAGAGTACAGATCAGGGTTTCAGGATCTGGAGACTATTTTGAAATATTCCATCATCAAGGACTTGGACGGTACCACCCATGTCCTTCTACCTTTTCAAGGTTTAGATTTGGCATTAGGACATCAGTTACAACAACTTTCCAGTTTAGACCTCCAACAGATTCCTTCAATCAGGACTTGGGTTGTTCCCAATTAGTCCTCCGACACCTCTACTTTCGGGAGACAAGTCTATCATCTTCCTGACCATCCCTGCGTAATTGGTTTATGGATTGTTGTTGTACTTATTCTGTTATAAGTTGGTCTTTGTAGAATTCAGGTTTCATATATTGTAAACCTAGGGTTTGATAGAAAGGCTAAATTAAATTTGATTCCTCTATAGCATACCTGAGTACAAGATCTGTAGCTAAATCATTCTCCATTTGGTAGTGATTTGACTCGGTCTTGTCCTTGAATGTTATATGGAAAAGGGTTTGATCTAGTGTGCATCCTTATTGGCATCATTCACCTTTTTCATACTAAACACATGCATGTAGTGTCATACATTCACTAAAGTGGGGGCTAAATGTAATGTAGAAAATTGCATACCCTTGCAATTTCACACTACTTTTAGTAACCATTTTGGCATTTGCACCTTCTCTTCACATGATAGGCTAGGTTTGTGTGATTTTGGTATATTTCTTCTACTCTTCTCAAAAATTAATTATAGTGCTTTAATGTTGACATGGTCCTAAGGTGCCTTGTATGACCAGGAGCTAGTTTTACTTGGACTTGAGCACTCTGCATAGACGTTGGTGTGCTGTGCTAACCTGCCTCGTCTGTTTGCTGACAAGTATCTGTTTCTGGGCGTTACAACATGATTTTAGTGATCATGAAGATTCGTGGTAACGCCTCTAGAGGTCGCAAAATGACTCCTTGCATGGCATTTCAGGATTACTCCTGAAGATGAGAAAAAGTAACAAAGGAGATTAGACAAACAAAATGCATAAAAACACTATGTTTATACCTTCGAAGATCTCCCACTCCTTGATAAGGTGGAGGAGCTTGCATCCAATAACTCCTAGCTTTACCCAATTTGAAGTAGAGAATGTGGATTGTTCTATCTTTCAACACAATGTTGGTTTGATGAGGATTTGATAGAGGATAATGGCTAAGGATTAAGATGGATTTTGACAGAGATTGAGATGAGATGATATGGCTATGGGATGAGGAATGATTTTGACATTATGAGATTAAGATGAAGGAAATGAGGAGATATTTTGGCATAGTTTTGATGCAAGAAGTGGTTGAAATGGCTTGGGTTGGCCTTGTATTTATAGGCAAATTTGGAGGGATTTGAATCCAATGGCTAGGATTCAAAGTAGAGATCAATGGTTGAGATGGGAGGATGAGATCAAGGGTTGAGATCTCATCAACAAAGATGGAGGGTTGGGATTCAATGTGAATTTTAAATTCACATTGGGAAGGATGAGGAATGAATTAAAAATTTATTTCCATGGGAGAGTGTGAGGATGATGTGGACTTGTCAATGAATTAAAATTTTCATTTTTGTGGGGGTGTGTTTGAATAAAAAATTAAGTTTTATTGAGGAGTGTGTGGACATGTGACATATGCACATTTTTGGGGCCTTACATTTGTAAGCTAATTTCATGGGGAATATTTTAACATGAAAATAGAAAGATGAGATGGAAGGGTCATGTGACCTTTTGAATAAAAAATTAATTTTTATTCAAAGTGTGTGGGAGGATGGGTTAATGATGGTTTGATCAAGTTAATCAAGGGACTAACTTAATTAATGTGCCTAGAGAAAATTAGTGGTCATGTAGGCTAGGGCAGCGAATTAAATAATTGCTATTTAATCAACTAGGCTAGGTTTAGGTTGATTAGTAAGGTAGATTAATTAGATAAGTATCATTTACCTAATTAATTAGGTTTAGGAAAGTGGACAAATTAATCAAAGAAATATTTGACATATTTATTTAATTAATTGGGATGATATTGGTAAGGTGTAATGCTGAATTAATCTAATTAATTCAGTTTTAAGGGTTAATTGATGAAGAATGGATGAATGATTCAGGGGTAAGGTAGGATAATTAATTAAATAAAAATTTAATTAATTAATTGGATAGGAAAATTAGTTATGTGGATGATGTCGAAGGGTGGTCGAAGGGTTAAGACATTTTTAGGTGTCTACAACTCCCTCTTGGAAGTGTATTGGAAAAGATTTTTAAATTCCATTCTCACATTTTTTTCATTGACTCTCTCAATCTGGGACACACTTTGGCTTTCACACAACTCTACAAGTTTTTCTTGTGCAAAACTGGACTCCTACAACAACTATTGAGGATTTTGATATTCTTGTGTATTATGAGAACATTTCTCTTGGCTCTTGGGGTTTTATTTCACTTGTTGTGAGGCTCTCTTCACCCAGGTTCAAAGATGCATATTGCTTTTGAGTTCTTGGGAGCTTGCTGCCTCTTTTTCATTGCTCACATTGGTAAGATTGTTTTAATTTTGTATGCAATGTATTTCATTCCAAATATATTCAATAGTTGCATAGTTTTATAATGGTGTAGATCATTGTTTTCACTTAATCTTGCTTGGTGTCTAGACCACCATTTATTTTCATTGGACAAGCTGCATATTGTGGGTTTGTCTCCCTGTAGACCAGGGAAGGAACTATTGTTCATTTATTTGCTTTATTTCTATTCTCACCTTCCTATGTACACTTAGGATAAGAACACACACATTTCCCTTTTATTTCTATGTTAATATCTTGTATTGTTATTCATGAAGGTAGAAATTCCAACACTGGGACTTGACTGAGGCAAGTCCCTAAGCAGCCCCATCATTTTCCTTGCTTTTTACAGGTTCCTTGGAGTGAAGATCCTACAGCTGCACAAAGGTTTCATATTACTTCCTTTTGTGCTTGTCTCTCTTTATTTTCCTTAGTTTAGTCAATTTTCTCTTCATTTCTATTCCAACTAGATATCACTGGGTATAGTTCCTATTAAACTTGTGTTGTGCAGGTGCACTATAGGTTCATTTGGATTTAGCAGTTTTTATTTTTCTTGCATTTCAGACTCCAGTGCCCAGTGCAGACGTCCTCATGGCACACTATCATCCTAGGCCAAGGCTCTCTCCTTGCATCTATAGGTTCTTCTTTCTGGCCTCTTTTCATTTATGCTCTTGGTTTCTATCAATTATGTTACTGTAGTTTCATTTCTGCATTTTTTTGGTTTTCCCTTCATCGTTAATCACCTATTTAGGTTGCATTACTTTGTGTGGGACTCATAGTGGTTTTGTAGTGAATCTAGGATAGATTAACTTGACATTCGACACCTCAAATAGCAGAACCCAAGTGTAGTCATAGTGGAGAGTTCGCTCAATCGAAGCTATTAGATTGAGAAGTAATTTTCCCACACTACACTTGCCAAACCTTGAATGTGCAGAACATTAGAGAGAGTTTTGGTCCTTTTATCTCCAAATACGAGCATGAATCTACCTCATCCAATGATTTTGAGAGAAGATTTATCCCCCAAGTACACTTGTCCACCATTAAATATCTCATTGTTTGAGAATATCTCCTTGTTGGGAGTCATGTGAAAGAAGGCTCCAAAATCAATAAACCATGCACCCTCATGTGCATGCATAGCAAGGGATACAACAAAAGAATCATTCTCATCATCATTAGATGCTTTGGATTCTAAATCATTATTAGACTCCTTATTTCCCTTGTTTTCCTCACAGTCCTTGATGTGCCTATTCTTTTCGTATTTCCAACATTTGACATTGGATCTGCCAAGAGACTTAAATTTCTCCTTAGACTTAGCATGCTTGTCCTCCTCCTTTCCCTTGTCCTTGTTCTTCTCACAATGATGCTTTGATGGATTTTGATGTTTTCCACCTCATCTCATATAGTAATGCACCCACCACCTCATCAAGCTTCAGCTCTAAGATGGCGCTACTAATTTCCATTCTCGTGTTATCCCACAAAATAGGTAAAGAACACAGAAGGGTTATGCATTGGTCCCCTTTGTTCATCTTTGTATCCATAGATGCTAACTAACTCACCATGATATTGAATGCATTCAAGTCCACTGTCATAGAATCTCCATCACTCATCCTCAAGGAACATAACTTCTTTCATAGAAAAAGATTACTTACTTGAGACTTTGTCTTATGTAATTTCCCTACTTCTTCTAGAGGCTCACAATGGTGATTTTCTCCAATACATTTAGGAGCACTAAATCTATAAGGCAAAGTCAAACAAGGCTCCTTTCCTTTCTATGAATAACAATTTGTTCTTCATCTTTCATGCTAGATAATTTATGTGAAAAAACTACTACCCACATATTTCTATTGACAAAGAGATCCTCTATCTTGAGCTTCTAAAGCTCAAAGTTTGTTCAATTAACTTCTTTGCCTCTATTCTAGAAGTGTTTTCCATATATGTTTCCTGAAACAAAAGATCAACTACAAAAATCCCACTCATGCAAGAATTAATACAAAAATAGCCCTATGCCTCCCAAGGGGTCCAAGAGTAACTCCCAAGCCTTCCAACATAGGACAATAATTTCACTTACACGCTCTTACACATGATGATAAATAATTGGTGATAGTTAAAGTCTACCTAGTAAACCCCTATTCCATTACTTCTTACAATCATTGTAAGACTAATGACACATAGAGAAGAGTGCCAACTATGAAATCTTAAGATTCCATCTAAGTGGGGCACCCTTTTCAATGTAGACACATTATTTACAATACTAAAAATATTAAATAATTGCAACTAGACCAAGATTTGCAAGGTGTACAACAATAACAAGTCCCCTAGTCCTAACAAAGTACATATATGCGTATACATGCATGTACATAGACATATGTGTATGTATATAGATATGTATGTGTATGTATGTATATATGTGTAAATATATGTAGGAAAAGCTTAAGTCATCAACACGTTGACTCTTTACATCAAGAGTGTGCCCCCACACAAACAATTGGCGTATTGACTACAACATGTCAATGGCATACATTGAGTGTATGCATGTGTAGAAGACTTAAGTATGACTAGGCTCTCTCCAACGATCATCCACCCTCAACACATTAACTTTGCATCAAGAGTGTGCCCCACATAAACAATTAACACGTTGACTACGACATGTCAACAACATACTTTGAGCATACGTATGTGTATATGTAGTAATGTTGTGGAAGACTTAAGTATGACTAGGTTTGCTCCAACTATCATCTACCCTCAGCATGTTGACTCTTTCCATCGAGAGTGTGCCCCCACATAAACAATTGGCATGTTGACTACGACATGTCAATGACTTACATTGAGCATGTGTGTGTGTAGAATACTTAAAGTATGACTAAGCTCCTTCCAACCATCATTCACCCTCAGTGTGTTGACTCTTTACATTTAGAGTGTATCCCCACACAAACAACTAGCATGTTGACTACAACATAGCTCAACAACATACATTGAGCGTATGTATATGTATATATAGTAATAATGTAGAAGACTTAGGTATGACTTGGCTCCCTCCAACTATTATCCACCCTCAACACATTGACTCTTTACATCGAGAATGTACCCAACACAAACAACTAGCATGTTGACTACAACGTATCTCAACGACTTACACTAAACATACGTGGGCATATATATAATAATGATGTAGAAGACTTAATATGACTAGACTCCCTCCAACCAACATCCACCCTCCTAAAACTTATTTTAAAAACTTAATATGACTATACTCCCTCCAACCATCAGCCACCCTCCTAAAACTTATTTTAAAAAAAATCCGCTGCCATTCTGGGCGTTTAGCTAAATCTCTTGGTAGGATACGTGGAATGATTCAAATTGATGAAGAATTTAAGAGATATGTTGCGTTGACATGGACACCCTGCCACAAAATCTTGTTGACTAAGCATGTGGATGCATTGGAGTTAAAACGTATGGCTGACAAGGCTAATAATACATGAGATCAAGGTGATAAAGATGGATTTAAGGTCTTTGCAGTCGAGTCAAGAATATAATGTAAAGTAAGTAAAAATCTCACTTTGTTTCACTTTCACACAACATGTCTCGTCACTCCACCTATAACAAATTCTTTTGACAAGTGTTTATTTCCTAGTTTAAAAAAAAAACAAGCTTTTCATGCCTTAAACAAATAGGTAAATCCGATATTGATAGCAAGCATAATGTCAACTTGGCAGCAGAAGAATAATTATTGTTTACCAATATCTAAATCATAAAAAACAAGGACAATTTATTTTCTAACCATATTTAACTCATACAAAATAAAGATAAATCTAACATCATTTTCTATGTGACAATCAATAATGTCACTGATTGGAAAAGTTGCGAGAGAAAGAGAGATTTTCCTAATAGAGATGTTTGTGTTGCAAATTGTCTCAACTTGACTTTATAACCTATTCACATACACGCATGCTGGATTTCCTTTTCTATATTAAATCAAAGTCTTTCTATCAAGTATATTGTGTCTTTTGTCAACATTAGATTTGTTTGATGTTGCTTGTTTCCCCTCATAAGCCACATTTGGAACACAAGCTGATGTGAGATAGTTATTCTTTCATCAATATTTTTCCAACTCATGTAACATCACAAACTTCATTCACAAGGAACTATGGCTTAGGTCAACTTAAAAGCTATACTTGTAGTGGACAAACCTATCATTATAAGCTCCAAAGATTCCTATTGGAAAGTAGTTGTGTGCCACACACTAGGAAGAATCCGTATGTACTTTTAACATTATTCATAATATGGGCCACTAACTACTTGATCCCTTTAAGTTCCTAGTGCTCCATTCATGCTAAAAGTATTTGCACCCGGACATCATCATCATCTTCAACCCCACTTCATAATGGCCAAAAGTCACGACCTACATCATATGGGACACTCTTTCATCTATTCTTGAAGTGGTCCCTTTTGTTGTTTTTGCTAGAAATGGTCGAAGGCATGACCCCCCTAACACTTGGCAAAAATAAGCATATGGTATGCTTCAATTCCACACACATCTTATGGTCCTTTGGTCTTTGGCTTTTCCCAAGGGCCAAAAGCAGCTATCACCCTTTTAAGTTCTAGGCCAAAGCTTCTACACCAGGGCTTTATCATACGGGAATGTCAACTAGGATAAATCCATGTTAAACTCATTTAAAAGATTGGAGAATCTAATTTTTTTTATGTGTTTACATTATAATTAAGGTTTTGAAAGAGATGTTGAAAAGTAATGTTGCGATTAAGCCCTGAGTAATTAATGTTCAATCTCGGCTTGTAGTTCTTGTTAAAGATTAAAAAGGGTTTACTTATAAGTTAATAATGTTATTATGGATGCTCAAATATTGTTGTTTCTTAGAGAAATAATCTGCTAATGTAAAATATAAGCTGGCTTTTAAAGTTGTAAGAAATGAAATGAACAATGCATCGACAATAAATGTGAGGGTATTTACTTCCATGATTGATTTTGACTTCGTTTTACAATAACTCGAGATCTGATCTCATAGAGTATCTCCCTTTTTAACAAAAAACTTTATTTACTATATATATTCTTTGTGTGTGTGTGGAATTAAAGTTAAGTTACAATTAGAGTTTAAGAGTCGATTTAAAAAAATGATGAAGTGGTTATAATATATACTAGCACTTGCACCCATAGGAGGTTCAAGGAATACGCCGAAGGAACAACTGACAAGTTTAGAAAAAAATTTGGCGTGATTTTTTTTACGGCGTGAGACAATTCTAAGCACTATAATGCTCACATATAAAAGCCTATCGGCTAACTACTAGCACTTGCACCCATAGGAGGTTCAAGGAATATGCCGATAGGAACAACCAACGAGTTTAAAAAATTTTCCAGCGTGAATTTTTTTTACGGCGTGAGACAATTTCGAGCACTATAATGCTCACATATAAAAGCCTATCGGCTAAATATTAAAAAGGAAAATAAATAATCTTTAATCTTTAAAAAAAAAAAAAATTAGGACAAATAAATAATAAATGTAAGTAAGAAAAAAATTAGATATATGAGTTGAGATTAATTATAGAATATAAATAAATGTCTTAAATAAAATTAAACAATGGTATTTAGCTTGAAATTCAATAAAGATAATGTTGTGTTAGGTCTCAAGAATTGATTTGTCCCACTTTTTGGTCTAAATGGGACACTCAAATCAACATTTTTAGCCAAATTTTTACTTTATGTCACTTATAGCAAACAAATTGTTAAGAATTTGAAGACAATGCCAACTAGTGATTTTTGAGATTTCTCGTGTAGATTCTAAATATATTTTTAAAATTAAAAAAGTATTTGTCTCATTTTTTAAACATTTGTTAATAACATGTTCCTTATACTTTATAGTATTTTTAATGAGTGATATTTTTCCATCCAACATAACTTTTTTAGAAATGAGATTAATTCATAATTTCTCAAGTATAATAGATTATTGTCACTGATATCTAGGGCATACATATTTTTTAATAATTTTTAATTGCATATTTTATTTGGATTATTTATAATTTAGACATTTTTATATCTAGCATATTTTTTTTTGTATATATCTGTTAAAAAAAGGACATTAATAAGGAGGACTTAGTCATATTTTTTAGAATTTCTTTCCTATATATTTTTTATTTTTAAAAGTCCATTGAACAAAGACCCTTATGTTTGGTAAAAAACCTATGTTCACTAGAAAATAGAAAATAAACATAATAACTAAACAAAAAATGTAAATTATATTTTTCAATAAGCTTACTCCAAGAGCTATGATTGTGCAAAATCTCGAGTCATGGTGACTTCATTTGATTATCTAGAACTTGCTCTAAGTTAGTATTTTCTATTGAAATGTCGGTGACCAAAAGGAGGAAGGGCCACATAAGGGCCTTTAAATGAAGGATCTTCTAAGACCTTCAATTGAAGGCCCTTTTAATGAAGGCCATGCCTTGTTTTTTTTCAAATTTAATTGATATAAATTTTATGTGACAATAATTCATAACCATGTATTGCCAAAATATGTGATACTTTGATTTCTTATTTGTTTAAAAATACGGGAATAGTGTGGCATGATTTGTTAGTCTATTAAATTCTAAATCCATTATTTCTTATTTCTTATCTGCATTTGTGGTCTATAATGAAATGAAGAAAATGCAACATATTCCAAATAAACATAGATTTGAAATGTTGACTTCATGAAATGGATTGAAACTTATTCAAATTGAGGATGTTATTAGATTTTAAATCTAGATTTATGTGATTCATGTTGATACAAATAGGAATCCATATGCTTCACAAATGTAAATGATAACACATTTAAAGGGTTAGGAGACAACTGATGAATGCTAACTACTTTTTCAATGAAGTTAGGGGTGCTGAAATGAAATGATGTAAAAGATTGATCAATCATGAAGTTATAAGGATTAACCATTAAATTTGTTCTTCATGGCAATATAGTAGAAAGTTGGGTGGGATTCTTTCAGAATAGAGCATATCCAAGTTCATGTTAATGGCCTACGACAAAAGGTGCTTCATTTGAAGATTTTTTTTTTATCATTTAAAGGTGTTTTTCATTTTTGGTACATAGGGGTCATTTTTTTGCCCTATCCCACAAGTGGCATCACAATTTATGCTTCCACCCTTACACAACCTATAGATGAAGATAAAACATTGGTGTAACTAAAGTCAAAGACCAAAGAGACTAAATCTAGGGCTGAACCATAGGTTTAGACTAGATTTGATGAGAAGGTTGATCTAAATAGCAATTAAGAGGAATTAGAGGAATAAGAACAACCTCATAGCCCACTGTTGAGGATGTCCACTTGATAAAAGAAGTAACTCGAAAGGTCAGTCCCATTTGATTTCCATTGCATTTTTTATTTGTCTACTAATGAGGATGAGCCTAGAACTATGAAGGAGGCAATGTAAGTTTAAAGATAGGAAGTTCTGGAAGAAGGTCATGGATGAGGAGATGGCTATGTTGGCGAAGAATAGTACATGGGACCTATTACAGTTGCCCAAAGATAAGAACCTTGTTGGTTGGAAATGAGTTTTTAAAAAGAACTTTAGTTTTGATGGCAAGATTGAGAAGCATATGGGGAATTTAGTGGCTAAGGGCTATTTCTAGGTAGAGGGAATTGACTTTGGTGATATCTTATCTCCTATTGTAAAGCTTCTATATGTATTTTGTTATTTGTTATTGTTGTGTTTGACCTTGAGGTTGAACAAATAGGTGTTAAGATAATTTTCTTACATGGGGATTTGGAGGAGGAGATCTTCATGTCACAATTAGAGCGTTTCATTGTTAAGAGTAAGGAGGACATGGTTTGCATGTTAAAGAATTCTTTTTATGGTTTGAGACGATCCCTAAGATATGGTATTAGGAATTCAATTCGTATGTTTTGAAGTTAAGATTTGTTAGAGATAATTCAAATCATTGTGTTTATTAAAAGTAGATAGGTGATTGATTTATTATTATCATTATTTATGTTGATGACACATGTTGATCAATAATAGAAGTATGTTGACTTTGCTTTGTAGAGATTTATCATGTAGGATTGTAAACTAGTGATCATTCTTATTCCTATTTGAATGAATCTTTTAGTTGAGAAATGTCTTTTGACACTTGGTGAGATTAAGGACATGAGCCATGTCCCTTATGCAACTATAGTTGGTAGCCTTATGTATTCCATACACTAAATCAAACATTTTCCAAAGTAGTGGGACTCCCAAGTAGGTATATGTGTAATATGGGCAAGGAGCATTAGACTATAGTGAAGAGGGATTCAAATATCTTCATGGAACTTTAGAGTATTCTATTTGCTACTAGGGAGGACTTGATTTGAGTAGGATAGTGGATACAAAAGTATTCATGGATTTAGATTGGGCAAGAGATGTGAACAACATGATTTCTACCAATGGGTATGCTTTTAACATGTTGCATGGTTTAGTGTTGGATGAGCAAAAGATAGGTTTTGGTTGCTATTTTAACTATGGAGGCAGAGTACATGGAAACTACTCATTCTTATAAAGAGGCAATTTGGATTTGAAGATTGTGTTTGGATAATGGGTTGAGTAAATATGTAGTCCAAATATAATTTGATAGTTAGAGGGCCATCAAATTAGCAAAGAACCCTATTTCCCATGTGCAAACTACACACATTGATGTGCAGTACCATTTTTTGTGACATGGTAAAGGAAAAGAGGGTTATGATCAAGAATATGGATACTTAGATGCATTGATAAAGCCCATGAACACAAAGCTTTAGATGGTGCAAGATGACTGTGAGCATTTTAAGCCCTAGAAGTTAGTTTACATTGTTGTAACTCCTTATGTTTCTTACAATGTATACAACAAGTGGGAGATTGTTATGACTAGGTTTTGTCAACCTTGTAATTCCTAATGATGTTGCAATCTTAATATTTCTAAAATATTGTAAATGTTGGGCTCTCATGGAAAAGGTGATACACATGGAGGGAATCTTGAGATTCCTTTGTTGGCACTCTACCATATGGCATTGGTCTTACGACAATTGAAAAAAGTCATTAAATAGGGGGTTACAAGTTGGATTATGACTAGCATCTTTGACTAATCATGTTAGCCACTTGTATGAGGTGTGCAAGGGGAATAATGACACCAAAATGGGGTGCTCGGGGATTACACTTGACCACCTTGATCATATGGGTCAAATGATCAAATTAGGAGTTGCATTCTACATTGAGATGAGTTACTCTTAGAGAGGGACACATGGGTCCAACTTGGACTAGTTGGACCAAGGTTTGGCTCATGGTTTTGGGAAACTACTAGTGGTTTCTTGGGCCTCCTTGGCCTATAATTTGAGGTCTTGGGATGAATATGTTATGGTCAGTTTTATGTACGATTATGCTGTCAGATTTCCTCTATGATTCAAAGTGTTGATCTCTATTGAAGCACTACAACTTTGAGATCATATTGTAATAATTTAAAGAAGACTAATACTTGTTGATTTTTCCCCCTTGGGTAGGTTATCCTAGGGTACCTCTTGTCTATATTGTCTTTATTTTGCTAAAATTTATTTAGATTTGTATCTACTTGCATTGTTTGTCTTTAAAGTTAATGTGGATCTAGGCTTAGTTTCCTTTCATATTTCAAGAAAATATGAATACAAAAAAATGCTTGGAAATATTAAAGGAAGAATGGTTATTAGCACTAATGATGTTGACCGAGTAAATCTGCTAATGGTGTGGTCCTAAGTAGTCTCTAATAACTTTAGGATAAAATGATATAATATTTACTCATGGTTAAATCAACTCCCACTTAACTTCTCCATCACAATTAGGTTCATTGATTACTTTGTTTTCTCATTACCTCTATGTAATAGTTAAATTATACTTTTTACTCTTTGTTATACATTGCTATATCAAAATTTCTATTTTTAAACGAATTAAAGTCTCATTTTATTATTTGGCACAAACAATTTGTTAGCTTGTTCCATTTTCCTTATGGAATTTAACATAATAAAATCAATTCTTTCATAAAAAACAAGTCCTTGTGAATGTAGTTTATTTAATTTTTAAATTATATAAAAGATGTAGACACATGTCTCATTTTATCATTTGGCACAAATAATTTGTTAGCTTGTTCCATTTTCCTTTTGACATTTAATATAATAAAATTAATTCTTTTAATATTTTAAACAAACTATAGTGAATGTAGTTTATTTAATTTTTAAATTATATAAAAGATGTAGACATATGTCACATAACATGAAACTTGCTTGGCCACTTGATCTATTTTTTTGACAGAAAAACAAAACAAAGAAATTACAAGAGCCTTTCTTACCTATAACTTTTCACACCTTTTATAACCCTCCAAGATGTGTCCCTTCACAAACAATTTGTTTCCCTTCAAAGATAAATTTGTTTTAAGTGAAAAGTATGACTACATTATATAAGCAAAATTTTAAATACATAAAAATAGAAATTCTATATTATCAAATTGTGACCATATTAATCAATAAGTATACACCATCTAATGTAAGTTTTGATTGAAACCATATGTCCATATTAATAACAATTTTAAGTCTACATAATTTAAATTTTTATATAAAATTTATAATATTTTTTTATATAAATATGATAATGATAATTTGCACAACCAATCAAAATATATTATTCAAATATATATTCAACCACTAAGTACATAAGTTATTTTGACATGATACATTATTTTGGATGATGGTGTTGTAGTTGAATTAGGGAGGATGATGGTGTGTCACTCCATCCATTAAAGTATAAATATTTGGAGGTATGAGTGAGGGCCAAGTTTGATTCGTGGGTAAATTTGACATAATGGATCCCCTTAGTTATGACAACTTAATCGAAAGAAACTTTTGACATAAGTGTCATAATTAACCACTTTAGGGAAGAATGGATCCCCTTAGTTGTAATATGCTACTCAAGGATAAAGATAACTTCTGATATAGGTGTGTGCTTACTCAACATGTTGTAATCAACTACTTAAGGGTAGAATAATAATTGCCCCAACTTAGCCTTGAAAGAGACTTTTGGTATAGGTGCATGCATACTCAACATATTGCAATCAACTACTTAAAGGTAAAGATACCGATATTCATGTAACCTAATTGTATCTATCAAAAAAATTTAAAAAATCATGTTAATTGAAAGTGTAAAGGACAAATATAAATTCATAATGGTGTTATCTAGGCTAATTACAAATAAATGCTATCAACAAAACACAATTAACCTAAATAGTTGAGTTGGGTACATATTAGAATAATAAATGCTTAGGAAAATTAAATTTGAAGGAATAATGTACTTAACTCTTAGACTGAAGATGGATTGTGATTATTGATGAGTTACAAAGTTGGTTTGTCACAATACAAAAAATTAATGACCTTGAAGTGTAGACTATCCTTGAACCTTTAGCATGCCTAGAGATCTCTGATCAATCTTGCATGACACAAATATAATCTATAAACCACATATCTTATCTGGTGAAATCTATGCTTCTACTATTTAGCTCACTCTAATCTTTTATGTCTATTGGTGCTTAAAGGTTGGTAGTATTTATAAATACATTGGGAAGATTTCTAAATTATAAGGGTTTATGTTCTTCTAAGTCAACCCCCTTGAATGATCGACTTTACGGCCTTGGAAAATGATGGTAGGCAACAAGCAACCATGCAAATAATCTAGGATGTACATTTTGATGCAATTATTGTTCTTTTTAATGCACCAAGTCGAAATGTCCCTATTGGATGCTCATTTAATGCTCTAAGATTTCAAACGATAATCAACTATGAATTAATGTTCAAATGAATGCTTTTAAATAATGAGACATGCATAACAAATCGTCACACAAATGTGTACACTAAGTTGATTCTCAATAGTTATGACAAAAGGGTGGGAGTTGATAATTTAAATTTTAAAAATCTGAATTTTAGGTCAAATCTTCCTCGTGCAAGATCACTCCTACATGTCGTGAAAATGAACCAAGATGGGGGAATGCAGATTTTGATGTAAAGATTAGGCATATAGTTATTAGAGCTAATAATGATTCAAGTGTGTGGGGATTGACGCAAATAAGGTAGAGACAAGGTCAAATGTATGGTAATGTGTGAAAGTGAGAGTTAGTGAGGGTGGACAAGGATTAGTGGAGGAACCAAACTTAACATAAGAGTGCACCACATGTCACTATATAACTATATTCAGTGAGTTGGATGAGAAAAAGATAGGTTTTGGTTTCTCTTTTGACTATGGAGGTATAGTACATGGCAACTAATCATTCTTATAAAGAGGCAGTTTGGCTTCAAAGATTGTGTTTGGATATTGGGTTGAGTCAAGATGTAGTGAAAATATAATTGGATAGTTAGAGGGCCATCAACTTAGCAAAGAACCCTATTTTCCATATGCAGGCTATGCTCATTGATGTGCAGTGCCATTTTTGTGACATGGTAGAGGACAAGAGGATTATGATCAAGAAGATGGATACTTAGAAAAAAAAATTAGATGCATTGATGAAACCCATGAACACATAAAAGTTTAGATGTTGCAAGAGGACTATGAGCATTTCAACCCCTAGAAGTTAGTTTACATTGTTGGAACTCCTTATGTTTCTTAAAATGTATACAACAAGTGGGAGTTTGTTAGGACTAGGTGCTGTAAACCTTGTAATTCCTAATGATGTTGCAATCTTAATATTTGTAAAATATTGTAAATGTTGGGCTCTCATGGGAAAGGGTGTCACACATGGAGGGAATCTTGAGATTCCTTTGTTGACACTCTACCACATACCATCGGTCTTATGACAATTGAAAAAATTCATTAAAGAGGGGGTTACAAGTTAGACTATGACTAGCATCTTTGACTAACCATGTTAGCCATCTATAAGAGGTGTGCAAGGGGAATAATGACCCCCAATGGAGTGTTTGGGGATTACACTTGACCACCTTGATCATAGGGGTCAAATGATCAAATTAGGAGTTACATTCTACATTGAGAGCAGTTACTCCTAGAAAGAGACACATGGATCCAACATTGACTAGTTGGACCAAGGTTTGGCTCATGGTTTTGGGAAACTACTGGTGGTTTCCTAAGCCTCCTTGGCCTATAAATTGAGGGCTTGGGATGAAGATGTTATGGCTAGTTTTATGCAGGGTTATGTTGTCAAATTTCTTCTATGATTCAAAGTGTTGATCTATATTGAAGCACTACAACTTTGAGATCATATTGTAATCATTTAAAGAAGATTAATACTTGTTTCTAATTTCCCCCCTTGGGTAGGTTATCCTAGGGCACCTCTTTTTTGTATTTTCTTTATTTTGCTAAAATTTCTTTAGATTTGTATCTACTTACATTGTTTGTCTTTAAAGTTAGTCTAGATCTAGGCTTAGTTTCTTTTCATATTTCAAGAGCAAAGAATAGTCAATTTATTACCTTCCTCTAAGTGTCTCCATTCTCTAAAATTGATCCTTAAATCAATATTTTCTATTTTTAATCGAGGATGCTTTAATTATACTCTAGATTTCAAATACCCTAAAACAACATGGACATTTCATAGTAATCATTTCATAATTATTATATAATTAATTCAATTTACATTTAAAAAATGAATCAAAGGTACATGAAATACACAATTTCCATTCAATTTATACTTTCTATTTTTTCTATATAAATATGCTAGTCGCAAGTAGTATGTCTAACACATGCAATAGTCATGTCAGGTCAAAATATAGATAAATGTTTCATATGTGGAACTTATTAGGAGAAAATTTGAGCCTCATGAGCATTGCAAATATCAACCCATTCATTACATGCCATTTTATAGTAGTATCATGACTTCATGATCTCTAAGTTCTTCATGGCTAGGTAGAGTTCTTTCATCCATCCTACTCAACATCTATCTTAAATTATCAACCCACAGTTCATCATCAGTAATATTCCCCCACTCAAATGTTTCTCACAATTTAGATCGTCACTAAAGGAATGAGGGTGGCATCCATTTCTATTATTGTGGTCAACATCCATTATCAAGATACCTTATAATGAATTCACATAATTATTAAATATAATAGTTATAAATAGGCTCAACTTATGCATTGCTTAGATTCATGCATTCATAACTAAGATATGTAAGGTTCTCAAGCAAACTACAAAGTACTAGTTATGATTACAAAAAAATGCTTGGAAATATTAAAGAAAAAATGGTTATTAGTACTAATGATGTTGACCGAGTAAATCTGCTAATGGTGTGGTCCTAAGTAGTCTCTAATAACTTTAGGAGAAAATGATAGAATATTTACTCATGGTTAAATCAACTCCCACTTAACTTCTCCATCGTAATCAGGCTCATTGATTACTTTTTTTCCTCATTCCCTCTATTTAATAGTTAAATCATACTTTTTACTCTTTATCATACATTGTTATATCAAAATTTCTATTTTTAAAGGAATCAAAGTCTCATTTTATCATTTGTCACAAACAATTTGCTAGCTTGTTCCATTTTCCTTTTGGAATTTAATATAATAAAATCAATTCTTTTATAAAAAACAAGTTCTTGTGAATGTAGTTTATTTAATTTTTAAATTATATAAAATATGTAGACATATGTCTCATTTTATCATTTGGCACAAACAATTTGTTAGCTTATTCCATTTTCCTTTTGGCATTTAATATAATAAAAATTAATTCTTTTATAAAAAACACATTCTTGTGAATGTAGTTTATTTAATTTTTAAATTATATAAAAGATGTAGAATATATTTTTTTGACAAAAAAACAAAACAAACAAATTACAAGAGTCCTTCTTACCTATAACTTTTCACACCTTTTCTCACCCTCCAAGATGTGTCCCTTCACAAACAATTTTTTTCCTTCAAAGACAAATTTGTTTTTAGTGAAAAGTATGACTACATTATATATGCAAAATTTTAAATACATAAAAATATAAATTCTATATTATCAAAATTGATTAATGAAATTAAATATACACCATCTAATGTAAGTTTTGATTGAAACCATATGTCCATAGTAGTAACAATATTAAGTCTACACAATTTAAATTTTTATATTTAAATATGATGATAATTTGCACAACCAATCAAAATATATTATTCAAATATATATTCAACCGCTAAGTAAATAAGATATTTTGACATGATACATTATTTTGGATGATGGTGTTGTAATTGAATTAGTGAGGATGATGGTGTGTCACTCCACCCATTAAAGTATATATGAGCGAAGGCCAAGTTTGTTCCGTGGGTGACTTTGACATAATGGATCCCCTTAGTTATGACAGCTTAATCGAAAGAAACCTTTGACATAGGTGTTGTAATTAGCCACTTTAGGGAAGAATGGATCCCCTTAGCTATATATGCTACTTAAAAACATATAACTTTTGGTATAGGTGTGTGCTTACTCAACATGTTGTAATCAACTACTTAAGGGTAGAATACAATTCTCCCAACTTAACCAAAAGAGACTTTTAGTACATGTGTATGCTTACTCAACATATTGTAAACAACTACTTAAGGATAAAGATACCAATATTTATGTAATCCAATGGTATCTATAAAAAAAACAAAAATCCTATTAACGAAAAGTGTAAAGGAAAAATATAAATTCATAATGGTGCTATCTAGGCTATTAAAAATAAATGCTATCAATAAAACATAGTTAACCTAAATAGTTGAGTTGGTTACATATTAGAATAATAAATGCTAATTTAAGAAAATTAAATGTGAAGGAAGAGTGTACTTATCTTTTGGACTAAAGATGGATTGTGATTGTTGATGACTTGCAAAGTTGGTTCATCACGATACAAAAAATTAATCACCTTGAAGTGTAGACTATCCTCAAACCTTTAGCTGGCCTAGAGATCTTTGATCAATCTTGTATGACACAAATCTAATATGTAACCCATAGATCTAATCTAGTTAAATCTATACTTTTTCTATCCAGTTCACTCTAATCTTTTAAGTCTCCTGGTGCTTAAGGATTGGTAGTATTTATAAACACACTAGGAAGATTGCTAAATTGCAAGAGTTTACGACCTTGGCAAATGATGGTAGACAACAAGCAACCATGCAAGTAATCTAGGATGTAAATGTTGATGCAATTATTGTTCTTTTTAATGCACCAAGTGGAAATGTCCATATTGGATGCTCATTTAATGCTTTGAGATTTCAAATGATAATCAAGTATGAATTAATGTTCAAATGAATGCCTTTAAATACTAAGACATAATGAATTGTCACACACAAATGTGTACTAAGTTGGTTCCCAATGGTTATGAGAAAAGGGTGGGAGTTGCTATTAATTTAAATTTTAAAAATTTGAATTTTAAGTCAAATCCACCCCGTGCAAGATCACTCCTACATGTCGTGAAAATGAGCTAAGATAGGGGAATGTAGATTTTGAGGTAGAGATTATGCGTATAGTTGTTAGGGCTAATAATGATGCAAGTGTGTGGGGATTGTCATAGATAAGGTAGAGACAAGGTCAAATGCATGGTAATGTGTGAAAGTGGGAGCTAATGAGGGTAGACAAGGATAAGGGAAGGAACCAAACTTAACATGAGTGTGCCACATGTCCCTATATAATCGAGTATGAAGATACCATCTCAAAATGGCCCCAAAACTAATGGGAATTGGCATCGGTATGCAAAATTCACCATAACAAAAGAATACATGGTGACTTAAGACAAACTGATTACTAACACCCTAAAAAAGTAAATAAAAGTATTCTATTAACTTAAATATACACTTATGCCATTGATGGCATAGTGTAATGGTTGAGATTTGGGCAACATCTATGTAACCTTTTAAATGCACATTTGACCGTATTTATTATTTTATTGAAATTTAAACTCATGTTATATTTTGAATTTCAATTAATTAATAATTATAATTAAATGTGGATCGAGAACGCTGCATAGACAATATGCGAGATTTGTAGCTATTTGGTTGGCCACTCGAGTTCAAACCCTTATTATTTTGAATTTCAATTAATTAATAATTATGATCAAATGTGTATCGAGAATGTTGGATAGACAATATGTGATATTTGTAGCTATTTGGTTGGCTACTCGAGTTCAAACCCTTATTATTTTGAATTTCAATTAATTAATAATTACGATCAAATGTGTATCGAGAACGCTGGATAGACAATATGTGAGATTTGTAACTATTTGGTTGGCCACTCGAGTTCAAACCCTTATTGAACCGGAATGCTCATAGAGCTTATGCCCTTGTTGAGCTTTTGCACTCGCAAGTTTAAATAATGATCTTGAAAGTGCACACCATGGGGGATTGGGTCCCATTTGTGTGACATTGCCCATGGAGTTTGCTAATGTCCCTCATTAATTAAAAGTTGAAATATGCACTTATTAATGGCGACTTTAGATAAAACTGATTGCGACAACCCCAAAAAAACATATAAAATGAAATAGCTTAGTGTGAATAAAGAAAATGGATTACATATGCTTATGTCATTGATGGCATAATGCAATGGTTGAGATTTGGGCAACATCTATCTAACCTTGTGAATGCACATTTGACCGTATTTATTGATTAATTGAAATTCAAACTCATGTTATAATATGAATTTCAATTAATTAATAATTACGATCAAATGTGTATCAAGAATGCTAGGTAGACAATATGTGAGATTTGTAGCTATTTGGTTGGTCACTCAAGTTCAAACCCTTATTATTTTGAATTTCAATTAATTAATAATTGCGATCAAATGTGTATTGAGAATGTTGGATAGACAATATGTGAGATTTGTAGTTATTTGGTTGGCCACTCGAGTTCAAACCCTTATTATTTTGATTTTCAGTTAATTAATAATTACGATCAAATGTGTATGGAGAATGTTGGATAAACAATATGTGAGATTTGTAGCTATTTGGTTGGCCACTTGAGTTCAAACCCTTATTATTTTGAATTTCATTTAATGAATAATTACGATCAAATGTGTATAGAGAATGCTAGATAGACAATATGTGAGATTTTTAGTTCTTTGGTTGGCCACTCGAGTACAAATCCTTATTATTTTGAATTTCAATTAATTAATAATTATAATAAAATGTGGATAGACAATATGTGAGATTTGTAGCTATTTGGTTGGCCACTCAAATTCAAACCCTTATTATTTTGAATTTCAATTAATTAATAATTACGATCAAATGTGTATCGAGAATGTTGGATAGTAGCTATTTGGTTGGCCACTCAAGTTCAAACCCTTATTGACCCACCTTATGCCCTTGTTGAACAAGTTTAAATAATGATCTTGAGAGTGCACACTGTGGTGGGGAATTGGGTCCCATTTGTGTGAAATTGCCCATATGGTTTGCTAATGTCCCTCATTAATTAAAAGCTGAAATATGCACTTATTAATGGCGACTTTAGATAACACTGATTGCAACAGCCCCCCCAAAAAAAACATATAAAATGAAATAGCTTAGTGTGAATAAAGAAAATGGATTACACTTGCACGCACTCAACTATTCAACAGTAATTTGACTTAACAATATCTGTCAAGTGGTTAATATATAGACTTAATACTACTAAAAAATTAGTATGAAAACAAAAGTTGCGTATCTTTGAGCATCAGAAATGATTTTCTTGTATTTAAAAACATGCATTGACAAGAAAAATCAAAGAAAAAATATAATATTTATTTGAACTGTGGTCACGTTGATATCTCAATAATGTTGTCGTTAGCCAAGTGTGAGAATGTAGCGAATTAGGCATGGGCAGATAATTAATAATTAATAGCTAATAATAAAATAATAATATAATAACTAATAATTAATATTTTATTATTATTATGATATTGAAAGAGTGAGGGAGTTTAAAGAGAGTTTAAGGGCTAAAATAATAATAATAATATTATAATAATAACTAATAATTAATATTTTATTATTATTATTATGATATTGAAAGAGAGTTTAAGTGCAAGTGCAAATGCAAAGTGTGTTTGGGAATGTACTTGAGGGGAAAGTGGGCCCCGCAGCACCGCCACATGTCACTCTCAGCCTTGCTTCAGTTAAAGTTGGGTTGTTCCGACAGGAAGTGTGAGAAACAGGCTGGACTAGCCGTCAAATATTCCCGGCCGCCGCCTTCTGGACAAGAAAAACAATAAAGTTAATGAACAAAGTACAGTTATTCAAAGGACAGCTGCAGGTTGCTTTAAGCTATCATCCCTACTTCGCATTGGACGGACGGCACGGCAAGGGAAGAGCAGTTACTGTTTCTGACTTCGCCTGACTGATTGGTGACTGACAGCAGTCAGTCAGTCAGTCAGTCAGTCGCACCGCGCCCCCAAAGTCCATTATTGTCCTGACGGCGACAGCGACTGCCCCAATTTGGGGGAGGTTAAGTGGGATTCAATTTTAATTAATTACAAGGGGATAAAAGTTTGATGGCGAAAATTTTAGGGCTTAAATTTTACAGTGTATAGCTGTATTTAGGTATTTTTGCTGTAAAATATAATTCAAATTGTACATATGATATTTCCACAGTCTATGATCAAGTGTAGAATTCAGGCTATGGAATCACTGTGTTATGCTTTTTTTCCATCAACGTTTTGGATCATGCTTCATGATCCATCGTGAGGATAGAAAGAAGAGAAATGGATCAAAGCTTTCCATCAATAGGATCCGAAACATTGATGGAAAAAAAACACATAACACAGTGATTCCAAAAACCTGAATTCTACAATCCAAATTTTAAAAAGAGTATATCATATGAAAGGAGAGATTTTGGACAAACTGTCAAAAATTTATATAGGATTATGACTATATATATATATATATATTTAATTTTTATATGATTTATTTATGCTAAGGCATGTCATAGTATTTGAAGGGTACTATTGAATAGATAACTGTAATAAAAAAAATTGCTTGACAAGCAAGGTCTACTGTCAAATTTAAGATGGCGATGTTCCTCTCCATGAAATTAGGGATGGACTTCCGGTGGTCTTGTGGGAGATGTAGGGGGCAATGCAGGTTGACCCTCTGGTGGCTCCAGCCATGGTGCATTCAATCCAGACAATACTGGTTGGGACGCAAGTAAATTTCTTCCAGACTCGATCTAGGCATTTCACCGGGAGAATATTAATGGAGAGAATGAGAATGAACAGGGTGATGATGGCTGGGCACTTCTTGACGTCCCTCAACAATATGGGGCAATCCGAAGGACATGTGTCCTCCATCTGCTGGCACTGCATTGGCCGCTTGATTTTCTTTTCCATTTTGCTTTTTATAATTTCAGTTATGTAATTTTGGGTAGATACCCTTAGACTTTCCAGGGTATATGACTTTGATATTTTGAGGTATCCCTTTATACCACCCAACCCATTTTTATGAAAATGTATTACTTATCTTTCGATTAATAGATAATATGGTATTTTCCTTTTTTTTAAAAAAAAGAAAAGAGTTTGATGGCACAGTTATAACATGATGTAAGTTCTAGTTTAATTTATTAGCTGTGAATGTGATGATCGTACACTGTGCGTGTGGGGATTCGAGCGTGCGATCTGCAGATGCTCTTTTGTGGGCCAAGGGAGGGTAGAATTAAGAAACTGGACTGTAAAATGTCTCGGAAGGGAAGTGGCTTGGGTTCCAGAACCCTAGGAATGGAATGTGTGCGGAAATTTTGAAGAATTTGGTCAGATTTTGGCGAGGAACGGGCTAGGTATGGAAGGTAAGTATAATGGCGGAACTTTTGTTAGTCTTCTTAAGTAGAAAGTAATGGATGGCTGTCAGGAGATATAAGTGGAAAAATGAGCATGAGAAATGTAAATTTAAGGATACTAATTGAAGGATTTCACAATTTGATTGACCTAGGAGTAGCTGCCATGGCAGGTAAATGTAATGGCCAGGTTTTTTAGGACATGGCGGTAAAGGTAAGTAAAAGTGGAAAAATGAGCGTGAGAAATGTAAATTTAAGGATACTAATGAGGTGTGAAGGATTTCACAATTTGATTGACCTAGGAGTATCTGCCATGGCAGGTAAATATAATGGCCAGGTTTTTTAGGACATGGCGGTTATGGTAAGTCTATGAAATGCTCTCGCTTAGCTGAGGCTGCGGTGAGAAATGAACGTTGCAGCAATAAATTAGGCTCCGAAATTGTTGGAACGGTTGTATTTGAGAGAGGCGTGACTAATTTCAAGATTTTGTCGCCGATAGAAGGTTAGTGTAACGATTTTTCTTTTTGGATGTGTTGTTTTTGGACATTTTAAGTTCTAAAAGGTCGAAAATGGCAGGCAATGTATGTACCGTAATGTATATCCATGGCTGCCTCGGCTAAAACTAGAAGGCGTGCTAGATTTTCAGTGATGTGACTTACCGAAGTCGCGGTGAAAAACGAGGTTTGAAGAAAATAATTTGGTCTCGTAAACCCTAGGACACTTTTAGGATTTCACGGTACGGCAAGATTAGTGTAATGAAATAAATTTTGAAGTATTTAGTAGGTATTCTAAGTTTTAACGAATAGGTTCCGCAGGCGTGCCGGTCAGGCAATCATATATTTAATTGAAAGCGTGGCGATAAATGAGCTTTAAATGTTACGGAGGTGAGAAAACGTATTAGGTTCTCACTCAAAGAGGCGTGAAGAATTTGAGAATGGTGTGGAGTTGGGACAGGGAAGCATCATCGTGGTTGGAAGATTGGTGTTGCGGTAAAGGCTGTTATATATTATTAAAATTTTAAAGTTTAGATTCTTACGATCTCCAATGGCAGCCCTGTAGCATCTTTATGCAGTGACAGCAGACCTTTTAGGCTTCGCTTTTTTTGTGATGTTTTTATTGCTTGTTTTGGACGGATTTTCGTGTGTTTGCAGGGTTTAATTGACTTAGGAATTTTTGGATTCGAAAATAATGAAAGATCCATGGTGTCCCGAAGCTTTAAATGATAAAAAGTAAAGATTCATTCGTCTTGCGATGAGGATAACATAACAGAAAGTTAAGATTCAAAAATAAAAGCGAAAATTGTTCGCCAATTGAAAGGTGAAAAGAAGCCGAGATTCCTCTCAGGCGTAGTAAGATAAGATATTTATGAATTTTATTCATTGTTTAAATTTTTCTGCAAAGGTCCACTTGATAATGCGCGATTCCGACCGTAGAAAAGCCACAGAACAAGACTTTTACCAGGCTCCAGGATTCGATTGTTAGGGTTTGAGTGAATAAAAATCTTGAGTGGGAAACTATGGGCTATGTAGGATGACGTGCAAGTTAGGTAGATAAGGGAGAAGAAAAAAACAGCACAACATGACGCCATGGCGGGGAATCGAACCGTGGACACTTTAGCTTTTACCCTAGGGTAAATGTGGAGGCATTTCGTGTCAATTTCCTTTCCTTTTTTTTTGTGGGTCTATTATCTGTAGAATTTTATTATAAATATTATTAGTTCAGCTAGTTTACCCGTTTGTGCCGTCCGTTTGTTGACAGAAGTAGGAGAATAATAATGGAATAGAATAGTAGAATGGCGGTCCGTATCGGGGTCATAAAAATGGTGTGGTGTTGTGGCATCAAGTCCAGATTGTAATTTGTCCTGCACTCGACGGACATTTTTGCCCAGCGTCCTTTTTTAGTTGTTGTGGTTTCAGCGTCAACGTCGCCTTCTGTACTACCGTGCTGCAAATGTTCCCGACCTTAACCCTTCACCTTCACCTTCACCTTCACCCCCAGAATAATTCATAATTTTCACTTCATTCGTATCAATCTATCCACACCTGCATCTTGTTTTTTTTTCCGTCATCGTCACCGCCTCAGCTGTCCAAATTGCCTCACTTCTGTTAATTTTTTAAGTCCAGAGGTCCCAAGATCGAATCCCAAAGCGAGGCGATCAATTTTTTAAAGTTCAAGACTACTAGCAAGGCTGTCTGTGTGTTTGGCTCCTCAGGCTTTGCAGATGCAAACGGCCCTTTCCATTCTCAGGAATAGATTTAGATTTTTCTTTATCTGCCATGGCAGCTTCTTCGTCACGTAAGAAACGGCAACCCTCCTTTCAATTTATCTACATTTTTGAAATAGTCGAGTTTTATTATTTTGCATACAGATTTTAGGTTAGCTTTCTTTTAAACTGCTGATTACGGGATTTTTTATTAGTTTGGCCGTTGTTCAGAGCTTGTATTCTGCTCTGGCAGTCCCTCAGAGTTCAGTGGTAATGCCCACCAAGAGAAAAATGGGACACATAAACCACTGGTCATATTTTCTCTGAGCTCATAGGGACGAATTTGGGCCGTTGATGCGAGCCATTTGAAGGCTGGGTAGCATTTTTCTGCAGAATTTGGGCACCCTGTACAGAACATGTTTTTGTTGGTCTTGAAATAGGGAGATGAATGCATGTCTGTAAATGATTGTATATTAATTGATATGAAAATCTTTTTTGAGTCAAATAAAAATGCCGTCTTATTTGAATATTTTGATTTCATCCTCGTCTCGTGGGTTTCTGTAATCATCTTTTTGTTGGTATTGGAATAAAGAGACGAAGACCTGCTTCATTGTCTGTCTGTAAATGATGATTTTAATCGGCATAAGAGAGAATAATTATCTGAAGAGCATCATATTTTGTCGTCGTGGATTTATGACCGGGCATGTTTGTTTCCTTGTCTCGTTGCAATAGTTCTGTAGACTTGAATTGAATTTAAATCTGGGATTTAATTTACACATCGTCGCCGTCTGAAGTGGGGAATTTAATGCGTTGGATTGGTCCCCGTTATTCCTGTCGTGAAAGAAAATTTTGTATGGTCCTCAAGACTTTTAATTTTTACTATCAATGACTTCTGTAGCTGGTCACAAAAATCTCTTCATACATTTATGACTCCACCTACCCTGTAGTTCAGCCGTTGAAAGTTTCCATTTTTGTATAGATCCAGGGCTGCTAAATCTTAGGGCCTTCCTGTCTCAGTTTTCTCCTCTGATCAGGTGTTATTTGTGTCTTCCACATTGCAGCGAGGCTAGAAAACTGTTGTGATTTTGTTTTCAATGTGTGTTCATTTTGATTCAAAATCAATTTTAGGCGTAATATCAGGTTTGGATCTTGGTCATTTCTTGATGTGTTAAAATTAGGTTCAGATTGATTTTGAATGTTGATCAGGTTGTTCAAATCAAGTTCATGTTAATTTTGTATGTTTGTTTTTTGTGGGTGTGTTCAAATTGGGTTCATAGATTCATATTGATGATTTGTTTTTGGTGGTTGCAGAGTCCGGAAGTGGGTTGCAAGCGTAAGGGACATGGGAGGAACGATCTTCTTGGTTTAAAGTTATTTGGGGGTGTTTGTTTTTTGAGGGGATAATTTTTTGATCGGGAAATGTAAGCAGCAGGCATATGCATATTATGAGTAATATGAAAAAAGCAAGCATTGATTTGGAAGGAAGCGAGAGCTATTATTCTGAAGAGTCTGTTATCAGCAATCAACTATCAGCAGCCTCCAATGTTTCTGGGCTTGAACCGGTTTTTCCCCACCAGCCCCAGTCCCAGCCCCACACCCATATGTTCCAGGTCCAAGAAAACGTAGCCAAATTCAGCGATAGTTCCTCTAGATTAGAGGAGACGTCGGAGGTTTCACTAAATCTGGCGATTGGCTATGATGATGATGAGGGTATGCAAAGAAGAGATCTTCGTCCTTCAGGTTTCATCGATTATTTTAACCGACAGGATAAGCAAGGAGGAGGAGGAGAAGCAGAACCAGACAAGGACAATAATGAATCGGTAGATACCAAGGGGCCCTTGGAATCCAGCAGTAATGAAGTTGCTGCTGCTACTGCAAATCCAAGCGCTGCCTCATACTTTGAATCTTCTTCATTAGGCTCAGAGCCCAGAGTCTTTTCCTGCAATTACTGCCAGAGAAAATTCTACAGCTCCCAAGCACTGGGGGGCCACCAAAATGCCCACAAGCGCGAAAGGACTTTGGCCAAAAGGGGGCAGAGAATTGGGGCATTCACACACAGGTACTTGAGCATGGCATCCTTGCCTCTTCATGGCTCATCAGAAACCCAAATTAATAGATCTCTGGGCATAAAAGCACATTCCCTGATTCACAAGCCATGTTATGCAGCAGAGCCAGGGGGATTGCCTCTGAGCCACCATGGATGGTCGAGGCCTCCCATAGAACAACATCCAGCCGTTGGCAAATATGTCACAGAGGAAATTGGTGGTGGTGGTGGTGTTGGGATGATGGGTAACAGAGGAGGAGTGGCAAGATTCGATAACAACAATTTTGGTGGAGGTAGTAGGCTTTTGGGGGCAACCCCTTTCTTGATGAACGAGGAAGCTAATTTTTACTGGCCTGGAAGCTTCAGACGGCTGCACCAAACTGAACATCCTGGAGTAGCAGCATATCATAACAATACTACTCAGAGTCAGAATCATCATGAGGCTCTCAATCCCAATGGGTTTTATCTTAAACCTCAGGAGGATGTTTCCAAGCTCGATTTATCTCTTCGTCTTTAATTGAGAAAATTTTGGTTAGGATAATGATCTAGAGTCTAGACAGACATATCCATGGAACATTTTGGTTGAAGCCCAAGTATGCTAATTTCTCGTTGTAAATTTTTAAATAACTCAGAATCCTGTTTTTTAATTTCTGTTCTGTTGCCTTTGAGCTTGCACATCCACACACAGAGATAGACTCACCTAAATAGTCGGCCTTACTTTTATTTTGGGTATATACATATATAAATCCTTACATAAGTTTCAGATTCCCATCAAATAAAGCAAAAGCTTGAATTTTGATGTAGTATTTTTGCAAGAGAGCAGCTGTGGAAGAAATTAGGTTTTGTGTATCTCTGTTGTAGTTTCAAGGAACAAAATTACTTTGCATTGTGTTCGTTTTGCATGTAGTTTTTGTTATACCGGTAATAGCTTATTATTCTAGCTGTTCGTCTGAATTTATAAGTTCGATGCATCAGGCTATTATCTTTCTTACCATATGTGGTCTAATTCCAGTAAAAAAACCTTTCCATTTAAAACATTCATAGTGCAAAGTTGCAAACACTATGGACATTGAAAATCTGCCTTCGAGGATTTATTACCCTGTAGACCGCAAACAATGTACCCAAATTGATTTTTTTTTTCAAACACTGGTTTTAGCATTAATTTATCAGAATATGCCAATCATGTCATTGTTGGTAGCAGAATAATAGCAGAACATGAAAGAACAAAAGTAGGTTTCAAAGCAGGGTGAGTTTTCACCGCAGTTTACTTATAACAACGGAGAAGCAAGCATGCAAAAAGGGGAGTGCTAAAATTTTTGAAGGCAAGGATTTTTTGATTGTTCGGTTTTTGTAAAGTAAACTGGATCAGTAGATACAAGTTCGGAAAACGGGTGCATTCATGTAACACGCATCATCTGTCAGTGGGCTGATTGCATCGGAATGGGGCAACTTTATTATAATTAGAAATTCACAGGTTCATTGATTGTTGCCAAGTATATTGCTCTTTATTCTTTGATGGTAGAGCCCTTGGAATCCATTATTGACGGAAAAAGAGAATCCTATAATAATTAATAGCTTTCTACTTTATGCATGAAAAGAATAGTAATATCTGGAAACCAATTTCGTGACCATGAATGTGAATGTTGGTCCCTCACAGTGCATCAATTTTTTTTTAGTATCCTTTTTTCTTTTGCAGGTATAGTTTTTTCTTACCTGATCCCTGAAACAGTTGTTTTTTAATACCCCCAGTATATGCAGCAAATGGGGGTATTGTTTCCGTTTGGCTTTTAATACTATCTCTTGCACGAAATGCCTTCTGGCTTAACCTAATTAATAATGTATTCTCAAAGTGGCCACTAAATGATTCTCTTAGGAATAATTCGCGCTGGAGTTTTAATAAAGTATATTGTAAGATTAGTTATTTTTGGGCATATGATAGTTCTATAAAAGCCTGCACAAGAAAATATCATCCGATGAAATTTTATTTAATTAAAAGATTAAGCACGTTGGTGATAGAAGAAACATAAAGCCTGACTAGCACAAAGAAACTAAAACTAAATAAATAAAAACTACGCGTCATACAAGAAGCATTGAATTATTGATATTTATTTCGATATCATCAATTTGGCAAATATTCTTATAGTTTTTAATGGCAATTAGACGTAATCCGATTTTGGGATTTTGAATATTGAGATTTTCCAAAACTGGACATTCATAACTCAGAAGTGACGTCTTCTAAAGGTTGCCAAGTGCCATGCATGTTGATGAGATGATTCTTGTTGTATTGGCGTCTAAGCTTTATTTTTTATTTGATATAACAGAATATTTAATTTATTTTTATATATTGAAAGAGAACAGATCTATATATTGATTATATAAATATTTTAGTAAATCTATAAACAGCTGGATCAAAATTGTTTCATATTATAAGTTTATGCCATTATTACCATAGGCAGTGTGATCCAAGCTTTAAAAGATATATAAAGAAATAGTATGCTAGTTTATTCAATACCATTTATGTCTTCTTTTGTTAAAGATTTGCCTGGCATCATATTATGACAGGTTTAGGGTCCCATTGGCCATCTTAATTATTATTAGGTGGATGATAAAAGTTCTTCGAGCAAGACATTTTGTTCTAATAGAAATGATGTTTATAGTTAATCTTGAGAGCAGCTACAAGGAGCTCTAGTCATAAAAAGTTATGTCATTCCAAGTTTGTGGTAGTCAATATCTGTTGCATATATGTGATGCCATAAGATTAATAGGTATATCAACAGAACGTCTACATTGGAGATCATCAATATTTCAAGAGGCTATTTTTAAACGTCATCCAATTCAACAGTCAAATGTTAATTTTGGCCAATAAAAATATGACAAATATTTACCATTTTTTAGTGTGGATGTGGTGTAAAATTGCTATTGAGTGTTTGACCATGGAAGTGGATGTTATTTAAATAGAGTGGTTTGAAGATGGCTATAAAAAAAATGTTCATTTGTTGGATGGGAAGAGGATTTAGCTGGGGGCTTTTCTTAAATATAATCTAGGTCAAAGATTAATTTTGGTTTAAAAAAACAGAACATATTTACCACTTTTTAATTTGAATGAGGTGTAAAATTGTTATTGACTGTTTGACCATTAAATGAGAGTATTTTTATTTAGAGTGCTAATTCAATAAATCAAACATTTAGAATGGTGTTGGACAAGACTTCCCAAATGTGGGGTACTTATACCATTCAGTCTTCTCCAAAGACTAAAGACTAATTGACAACAAAGTTCTTAAATGGTAAGAACCATCTACTTTCCATGTTGAGTAAATTATGATATTGTCAAACAGTTTTATCTTACACCAGCTACTACTGTTGGTTACTTGGAAGCTTCTTGTTGTTGAATGTTAAGCATCTTTATGAGGTATGCAATGACTTGGAATGCCCAAACAATCGAGGACGAAGAATCAATAACTTGAGGATATAAAAAAATCTCACTTGTTGTCAAATTGATTTTGAGAGCCCTCAATCGAGAGGAGGTTGAAAAGGTCTTCCGAGATATAATACGGTTATAAAGACTCCGAAGGCAGGAGTGGAAAAGTATTCATTAGATGGACCTTATGTTTGGGTTCTTTGTCACATTTGTTGGGTCAACAAGTTTTTTAATGCTCTTTGGAAGGTTTAGGGAGTTTGTCAAGCATCATGTTCCTAGACAATTTATGTTTTGTAGCTTTTGAGAGTTTGAGAGAGTGTACTAAAGGGTATGGATTTTTTTTAGTGAAATAATATTGTAAATAACAATTCTCCTGGATAAGACATTATTCAATGAATTTGATAAGAGATCAGTATTTATAAATATATTCTAGATAAGATAGTAGGTGGCCTAAGATAATATAAAGCAAAGGTATAAAATATTTGTATGACAACAAAAGAGAACTTCTACATTAGACAAGACCTCTAAGCTTGCAATTATATGACAAGGTATGGAATTGATACTTAAAATTGTGACAATATCAAATGGCTAAATGGTTCAACACTCTAGATTATTGTGTAAATAAGTTTATGATAATGTATAATTCTTAGTATAAAATGGTCTATTAATTTTCTCTTAAAATATGATTATATATATGAGTCATACCAAAATTTGTGACAATATTAAATGGTTTAATAGTTTAACACTCTAGATTATTATGTAAATAAATGTATGATAATGTATAACTCTAGTATAAAACGGTCTATTAATTTTCTCCTAAAATGTTGATGATATATTTGTTGTCATATGGTAACTTACTAGGAGGCCAATAAATTTGTTTCACAAGAACTCCTTGTATAATGAAATTTGGTATTGGAATTGATATGCTTTGTGTGTGTATATTAGAGACACTTAAACCCCTTTTATCATCCATTTCTTAGAGCTATCTAGAAAAAAAGTTCTTTGAGGTTGATTATTTTGGTCTAAGAAATCTACACCAGTAAGTTGTTAACAAGCTTTTTTGTCGACTTGGTTATTTAAACAAGCTCCAACTTTTTACTTGGCTTCTTATTTTTAAACATTGTATTTTACCAACCTCGTTCTCAACTCATGTATGCATTATCAACTCATTGATGGTTTGTTTTTACCAAAGTTGAAATTGGAACATTTTAGCAAGATATGTTTCTCTCGAAGAAATCAATCTCATGGGTAAAAAAATGAATTAATATTTTGGGTTCTTATAAACATAAGCAAGGATATTTTTTTAAGAACGCTTTGATGGGTGATACATATAAAATTTTTGTGATTCTAACATAAAGAGAGGAAGAGTGACATTTCTTAGCATGGAAAGAGAGTACCTATAGGCTTCACTAGTGTAGTGACAATGCTACTTGTTTCCTTGAAATTATACATCTAGGGTTAGTTTTAAGAATTAGAATTAATACACTCTCAGTGCATTTCAAATTTGATCTTTGATCATATGGTTGAAATTAGAAGATTTCCTCATGCTGCTTCTCTATAAGATTGAACTTAGAGAGGGCTCTCACTTATGCCTATGATGGAAGAAGATGATTGGAATGTGGTAGCAAATGAATATTGGTAGCTACACATTGTGCCATGTAATGAGGTACATGTTTAGAGTAGTGGAAGCATGTAACTAAAGAGTTCAATGGTCAAGCACATCAACAGGGTGATAATGAAATAAATGATGGATACATGTAGAAGGATTCACCTTGCAACAACAAATTTTAGAGGAAGTCTTCAATTAATTGGGCCAAAGACATGAGCAACTGAGGGAACAAGAAAATGTAAGGAGAGAGCTATTAAGAATAATATCCATATGATATATTTGACTCATAGTTGTGACTTGATTGCAATCTTCTTTTCTATTCCCAAAGAACTATGAATTTTAATTATGACAAATATAATAATAAGACAACTTATAACTTTTAATTTTAATAGTAAATATATATTATGTTAAGTTGTTCCACACAATCTTACATATCATTTTTTTAACATTAATAATACAAAAATTATAACATTAAAATTCATATTCATCTTATAATTTTATAAAATAATTATACACAAATTTAACTAAAATTATTAAAATTAATTAGTAAATTCTAATGAACTTAAAAGTCATAAATATTTAGTGAAAAAGTCAGTTACTAACTTATCAACTATCGCAATTATAATGATAGTGGCCTTGACTATATATATATATTTAAATCCATTTGCATATATCAAATTTCCCTACAACAAAATAGAGGAGTTGTGCTTAGCTTTGTCCTTTTAAGGCCTTTTTGCTAGTGACAAAAAACATCAATTCCATGAAAATTTGGCCCAATGACAAATAATGACAAATAATGACAAATATAGACGTGCTCATTTCTGTCTTTTCCAAGAGTAAAACATTTAACAATGTAAATTTGGGTCTTCACCTAGTGGAGGTAGTTTCCCCGTTATTCGCGTGATATAAGACTTAGTTTTTCAGTTTTATAAATTTTTATTTATTGCTAATTTTTTAATATTATAAATAATTTAGAGTGGCCGTTCTTTTTGGGTTATTGACACCAAATTGTTGGTTAAAAATTAAAAAAGTTTGAATTAATTTAAAAAAAAAAAAACTCACCTCTCTTGATCATTTCATATATAAATTTTCATATAATTATATGCACCATGGTAATTAATTAATGTATAATTTATTTATTTAATAGTAAAATATGGGATGTTAGTAGAATTTTTAATGGTAATTAGTGGGTGTAAGTTTGGACTAATTATAACATGGGAATATAAGGATTATGTTTTTGGATAACTAAGTATTTGTTTAATATGTAAGGTAATTTTTATGTATAATATTGTGTTTACTTAGTTGTGAATGGTTGTAATGGTGAAATTTGTATACTAATGTCATTTTCCATTTAGTTTTATGTTTGTTTTGAGGTAATATTTAATGCTAAGAGGCATTCTATAATGGCACCAAGGGGTGGATTGTTGTGTTAACAAAAACTCTTACCTTTTACCTTAAATTTGAGAGCCATTTATATGTCCAAATATTAATATTTAATAATAAGCATAATATTAATCTAAAATAACAAACATAAATAAAATTTTATAATTAAACTATAATTTTTACAGTAAAATTTATGTATAGATGTATATAGTAAATAAAATAGTTGTAATATAAAATAAAATAACTCAAAGTAAATAACATATATAATGATAATTCGTACACAATTTAATTTTTTTTAATGCACAACTGCTCTGCGACTACAACTGCTTTCCCGCTCCTTTTGATTTTGAATTTTTCCATGGCTGTTGGGGACCTGGGGGGTCCCCCTGTCCCTCCTTCCCCTCCGGTTCAAGGTAGCCCTAGGCTTGCTTCGGGTGAAGGTTCTGTCCCTGGGTTTCAGGACAGTCTGCAAGACCTCTCTGGTCACGTGACTTTCGACAAGGCTTTGGATTCCTTTGGCCACGTGCTACAGGACAAAGTGTCAGGTTCCAAGGCCTGGAAGAATGCCCTCTTGGGGGAGGATAGGGAGGGCCTGCAGGATTTCCCTCAAATTCGTGAATCTGTGGATGGGTCGGCAATTAAGTTCTCGGACATTACTATGGATAGGATTGTTACCGTCATGGAGAATGCTTTGGTGGGAAAGTTTTTTTCCTTTAGACCCAATATCGATCTGGTTAGGAAATGGGTGACTGCCAAATGGAAGGTGAAGGGTAGTGTAACAGTGAGTGCAATGGTTGGAGGGACATTTCTCTTCAAATTTACTGCTAGGGAAGACCTTTCCTCTATCCTAGCGGGGGGGTCCATGGATGTATGGTAAGCATAGCCTTTCTCTTTGCAAGTGGAAGCCGGCTTCGATGTTGCTGCCGATCTCAATAGAACTGCTCCTGTTTGGATCAGACTCCCTGGCCTCCCATTGGAATATTGGGACGAGGAGATTTTCATATGGATAGCTAACTCATTTGGACACTTCATCGCGCTTGACAACACAACCAAGAACAAATCTAGGTTAGTGTTTGCAAGGATCTGTGTTAGTGTTGATATTAACAAAGTTCTTCCTAACAATATTACTCTAGAATCCAAGTTTGGTAAATGGGTCCAACCCATTATCTATGAAAACTCCACCACCTTCTATCAAATTTGCAACAAGAAAGGTCACCTATCCTCCTAGTGTAAGGCCAGAAAAGTTCCCTCAGAACCAGACATTCAAGCCATTGATACTGAGGAGGAGTACCCCTTTAAGGACAAGCTTCTAAACATCATCAATTCTCCTCAAAAGGTAATGATAATGCTGATTTGGCTGGAAAAAGAGGTCCCTTTCCCAGGAGATTCCCAAGGATCTGGGACCTCCTAGGCTTGAAGAGCTTGGGATTGATCTCTCCCAAAAGACCCCTGATCTCTCCAAGGCAGGGAATAACACTCTCCCACAGGATGGTGGGTTGGAAGAGGGTTACACCAAAGGGAAATTCTTAGCAAGGAATGACTGGAAAAGGAGGAGATGACTATGAGCGGTCTGGAAGGCTCTTCAGTTTTCAAAAGATTAGGAAGCTCAAACAAAATAGAATGTAACAGTGGTGCCACCTAGGGGATCCCTTCCCCTAGCTGTAAAACACTCACTTTAACCCCTGGGGCTAGTTCCAGTGTCACCGACTCTGAAGGTTGGACCAAGTTGCAAGGAGGAAAGGCAAGGGGCATATCAAGAAGGCTATTGATGTGGGGGTTGACACTAAAATGGGTAGGCCCTCATAGTGGGAAACTAGACAGAAAGTAGTTAGCAGGGATATAGCAATGGGAAGATAGAGGACCTTGGAGATTGGCTCCAAGAAGGCCCCAAATAAATGAGAATCCTCTCTTGGAACATTAGGGGGCTCAACAACCCTCACAAACAGTTCTTTGTCAAGAATTGCATCTATGATAACAAAGTGGACATTCTTATGCTCCAAGAAGTCAAGATGAAGGGTGATGGATTCCAAACAATTGCTAAGAGTATTTGGCCTAATGCCGACTACTTTATTTGTGATGCCTCTGGAGCCTTTGGGGGTATAGTCACTATGTGGAATAACAAGACTGTCAAAGGAAGCTTTATAGAAAAGAATAAAAACTGTTTTGTTGTTAGAATTGAGTCTAACAATAAATCTGGGAACCTTGTCAATATATATGCTCCTAACCAAAGGGGCCCCAGAAGAGAGTTATGGGATCAAATATCCTCTCTAATTGCTAGGGATAGCACTAGCTGCTAGATGTTAGCTGGGAACTTTAACACCCCCTCTTCCCTTGAAAAAAAAGTGGTGGTATTATGGACTACATGGACAACATGGTGGACTTGGCAGATTTTCTAAACAAAGAAGGCCTCATGGATATTGACATTCAAGGACACTGATTTACTTGGTCTAACCAGAGACAGAGAATAAATTTGACTCAAGTCAAATTGGATTAGGTCCTGGTCTCTTCGGGCTGGGTTTCATCAATACTTCCACTTTGGAAGCCCTCCTTAGAACTACTTTAGACCATAACCCCCTCCTACTTTCTTGGAGAGATAAAGATATCAAAGGACCGTTCCCTTTTAGGTTCAAAATTATGTGGACCCAGTATCCTGAGTTTAGGGATAAGTTAGCCAGTTGGTGGAATGTTTCTTTCCAAGGTACCCCCATGTTTAGGTTGGCCCAAAAACTTTTCATGGTTAAGGACAAGGTTAAGGGGTCGAATAGGCACACCTTTGGCAATATTTTTTATAATAAAAAAAGATCTCTACTAAACTGGGAGATATTAAAAAATAAATGGAGGAAGGAGACAATTCTGGGGATACTGCTAAGGAAGAAGAAGTTTTGAGAAAGGAATGGAAATAAATGCTGCTAAAAGAGGAAATCTACTGGAAGCAGAAATCGAGGGTGCAGTGGCTTCGTGAGGGGGACAGGAACACCTCCTTCTTTCACCAGTCTACTTTGAGGCACAGGAAAAGAAATAACATTACCAGACTTATGGATGATAAGGGAATCTTGGTAGAGTCAGACTTTTAGGTGGGGCAGGTTGCTGCTTCTTATTTCCAAAACTTCCTGGCTGCCCAGGAGAGTAGGTTCAAACAGGAGCTTATTGACATCATCCCTACTTACCTTAATGAAGAGGATAATGCTTGGCTTGGTAAATTGGTTACTGAGGAGGAGGTCCACTCTTGCCTGTTCTCTATGGGTGCTTTTAAGGCCCCGGGGCTAGATGGCTTTCCCCCTGCCTTTTTTCAAGAGTTTTGGGATATTGTGGGTAAAGATGTTACTGAGGCAGCTTGTGACTTCTTCAGGACTAGGAAGCTGTTGAAGCAACTCAATCATACCTTTATTGCTCTTATCCCTAAAAAAATTAGAACCTCTATGTATGGGTGACTTTAGACCTATTAGCTTATGTAACACTGTCTATAAGATATTCTTTAAGATCTTAGTTTCTTGACTTCAACCCATCCTTGACAGACTCATCAGCAGCAGCCAAAAGGGGTTTGTTCCGGGTAGACAGATTACTAATGCAGCCATTTCCACTCATGAAATTATACACTCAATGGAAAGAAGTAAATTACCTAGAATGGCTTTTAACATGGATATATCAAAAGCCTATGATAGAGTGGCATGGGAGTTTCTATTCAGAATTTTGGAGCAGATGGGCTTCCAAGGAAAAATTTTGCAGCTCATAAAAATATGTGTCACCTCTGTTAGGTTCTTTGTCCTGGTAAATGGTGTCCCTAGGGGCTTCTTTAGTGCTGGAAGGGGCTTAAGGCAAGGGGACCCCTTGTCCCCTTACCTTTTCATTCTTATGGCTGAAGTCCTTAGTAGAAGCTTCATCAAATTAGTAAACTCTAAGGAGATCAGAGGCATTAAACCTGCTTCAACAACTGACTCGATGGTTATTCAGCAATTTGTGGACGACACTATTTTGTTCGGGTCTGCTTCAGTGGTTGAGGCTAGGAAATGGAAACAAGTTTTACAAGATTATGCTTCTTCGGCTGGCCAGTGTATCAACTGTGACAAAAGCTAGGTGTACTTCTTCAACACCCCTTATGCAGGGGCATCATGCCTCTTTCAAATTTTGGTTTTAATTTTTGATGTTTTGGTTTTATTTTCTTTTGTGAATAAGAAGGGTCTTGTTTTTCTACATTTTGGTTTGTGGAAGCTCCTGCCACTTTGCACTTGATCATCCTGTCACCCAAGAAACAGGAACTTGCTTGTCTAAGCTTATCTTTCAACTGACCGTTTCTGCAAGCATATAATCTGCATATTTTAAGGAAATCATGGTTGGCAGGCTGTGGACAGTTGGAAAAGGCCAACAAAGATCTATTTTTTAGATGTTACAAAGCAAGAAATAAAAAGGATACAGAAACGTCTCTTGTTGTGCAGATCAAAAATAGAAACAACTAGCATATTCTAAGGGGAGAATCATTTATTGTTTTCCTTCTTTATTTAGTCCTTTCCATCCATATTTTTAGCATCTGCATTCTGTATGAGGCTGGGGAAGAATCATGGGCAGTTGTGTTATGAAGGCATCGATAGTTCCATTAAAATCTTGCATGTAATAACGATTGATGGCAGACTCCATTATCGTTGGAAGTGCGACTGTTACAAAGAGGTAGCGATAGTTTTGAAGTTGGATTCCTCTTCTGCAGACTTTCAAACTGATCATTATATATTCGTAGGAGAAAGGAGTGGAGGAAGAAGGATAGAGGTCGACGGTTCTGAGGAGCTAATTGTCTATTGATCAAAGGAGGTTGAGGGTAAAAAGCAAGGTGGTCGATGGTTCTACGTAGAGATCAATTGACAAGAAATAGGTTAGTTTGATGTTGTTTGCATTTTGCAAGGCCGTTCTATATTGGCCTAATGGTAGTGATGTAATGTGTGTTTTGATAATAATATAATTTCTAAATTTGGTTTCTTATCATAGTATTTTCTATTGTAAATCTATTCTTCCGGCATTTCTATTTGACTGTTTGAAACTATACAAAAGATCTCTTAACCTCTTGTCATCTTTGTAGTCAACATAGTGAGGAAATACTTTGAGTTCCTGTCGTTGTTCTTCCTGACTCTTTGTTTGAGTTTCCTATAGTTGGGCATTTGAGCTGTGACTAGATAGGTAGCCATTAAAAGATTTAGAGCATGTGTATGTGTCATTGGCAGCCAGATCATTGTGCATGAGTTTTCTCGAACTTGTGCTATCAGATTGGTATTAGAGCCCTAAAAGATCTAGGTGATAAAAGTTTGATATAGGTTTTAGTAGTTTGATGTTATGTGTGTTTGCAGATTGACAGGCTCTTGAAGAACCTGGAAGACTAGGTAAAGGATAGAGAGGAAGAAGATTGCTAGCATGGCATGATAGAAGAATGAGAAAGTGGAGAAAGAGTTGTTTGTTGTTGTAGACATGAGGAAAGACTTGTAACTGCTATCCTCCAGTAGAGATAAACTGGGTAGAAGATGTATGACTTCCTCCACTAAGAGAGAGTGGGTAGAGGGGGTTTTGAGAGATACATCTTCTAGGTCTTGTTGGGTAGAGGGTAGTTGTGGAAAGTGAGAGATTTTGTTGCAGTAGTGTCATGTGTTATTGTGCTAACTGATCGCCAAAGGAGAGGCAATTTGCACTGGAAGATTGAGCAGAGTTTGTAGATTTGCAGCAGTGAGAGGATGGGTATTAGTGTAAGAAGACCTGTCATAATCCCATTTTGGGAAAGATATTGGGATGAAGTAGAAAGAAGAAAGTACTGAGAGGGATTGGAAGAGATTGTGAGAAGAATGGAAATCTTATAAAAGATTTATTTTCATAATAAGGTTGTGACTGTAGAAAGAAGACAAGGAGAGAAGAAGAAAGTTCTCATTACAGAGGACTTGGATAAAAGTAAGGAAAGGAGAAAAGAGAAGTGCAGCAAGGAGCACCAGAAAAAAAGAGAAGGTGTCCATGACGGAGGCACCTGAGGAGACATCTTGGTCTCTTGATTTATTTTCTGATGATTTGTTTGAAGTTGTGAATACAGGTATAAAGAGGGTTGAGAACAAGCCTTTGGAGATCCAAAGAGGAAGGGAAAGAAGAAAGCCTGCAGATAAGGAAAGAGATAATGAATGGAAAGAAGCAGTCCAAACAACAATAATGATGGGAAAAGGAAAAGCTATGAGAGACTTCATTGGAGGGGTCAAGGTTGAGACCTCGACATCAATGAGAGAAGAGGCACCCGTAGATAGTGGTGAAGATGAGGAAAGTCAGATACAAGTTGCAACAGAAGGTGTGCAAGGATCATTGGCAGCAGGTCCTCAAGAAAAGGTATGTTGCAAAGTATTTAAATATAAAGATAACAAGGATAATGAGATTTTTTGGAATGATAGGAAGGATATAGGTGATGTGGAATTTCATGATGTATTCAGAGGTTTTGTAGGAGAGAGAAAAGAAACCCAAGGAAGGGTAAAATTGGTAAGCAAGGAAATCAAGGATGAGAGAAAACCCAAACAACAAGGTATGGTAAGGGCATATAAAGGTAGAAATGTTAATTGTGAGCATACATATGGAAATACTAATTTCAAAATGCAAGTAAATAAGGAGACAACTAATCTAGGAAGTTCAAACATTGTTAAGGATCATGGGTATAGGATATCGAGTTGGCAAAGGAAGTGTAAGCAAGAAGATGTGTGTAAAGGAGTTTATGATAGCAAACAATCCCAAGGAATGAAGAACATGAAAGAGTTCAAGAGGAATCACGATCATAAGATGAAGGATCTAGAAAGGACAACAGACAATGAAGCTAAGAATGCATCTATTACAAAGGTTGAAGCCTTACAAACTGAAAACATGGATCCATATAAGGGGATAGCAGTTAAAGTAAGTCCTTATGGAAGTACAATGAGTGCAAAGGAGAAGTTTGTTGGAATAACCAAGAATGCAAAGTGACAGATGGCAATAGGACTACAAGGAGAGGTAAAATGTATTGTTTTTCATTTTGTTGATGGTTTGTCTAGAAAGACATATGGGGTAGAAAATGTTGGCAAGAGACACTATATGGATTCATGGTTGTTGTCATTGATGGCAACAAAGGTCATCCCACATATCCGCAAGTCATGATGTGTCTCTACCGGAAGTCAGAATAAAGAATGTTGTGGTCCGGTGAACAAGAATAGAGCATGTGGCAAGGTCCGACAGATTGGTCCGGATCTCTCAGAGGAAGTGTCTTGGTGCAGTGCGGATTTGGGGAAGTCAAGAGGACTACCTTGAGTGGTATATTCCAAGGATTTAGCCTCCGGTGATGGACAAGGAAAAAGATATGAACAGTTGAGTACCGGATTCCTGAGAGACAGTGAAAACAGAGGAAGAACTGACTGACAGAGTATCAGACTACTTTCCGGATGTGTTACTGTTGATGATAGAAGTTGTGAAGGCATGAATCATGTTTGGCCGACATGATTAATGATATCTACAAGTATATGCTTGATCCGCATTGCTTGGTGAGGAAGGATTCAGCCGACAGAACAAGAGTTTGTAAGAAACTAGACTGTTCCGGATGCCGACTAGAAAGGTGATGAAATTACTTGTGCGGATATATATAGAGGATGGATTTAGTTGTGAAGTGTGTGTGTGTGTGAAAATGATATGCGAATAAGTCCAGAACAGAGCAGAGGTAGCAAAAGGGATCCGGTATGTGAAAGATAGCAGAATAAAGAACAGAGGAAAGATGAAGTGCAGCAGATCAGTGTACTAAGCCTAACCGGAACTGAACTCCAGCATATGCAGATGCTTCCAATCAGTTCAAGACTGTGATTCTTATCACTTTGTAGACAGTGTGTCTTCTTGTAGGCAGTGGGCCTCTTGTGAGCAGTGTGCTCGGGCAGTGAGCCCTAATTGGCAAGTGCCATTTTGTAATTTCCTATTCTTCTAACAGAGAATAATTTTGGGTTAATCACCCCGTGGTTTTCTCCCTTAACAGGGTTTCCACGTCAAAAATACTATGTCATGTGTTTCTTATTTCATGATTAATGTTTTGTGTTTGATTCTATGCTGCATCAATTAAAAAGAAAGTTCAATAAGGGAAATAATTAGGATAACTGATTCACCCCCCCCCTCTCAGTTATCAACAATTGGTATCAGAGCTAAGTTCCTCCTAATAGAGCCTAACAACTTGAGGAAGATCTGGGAGTTCAAATGGATGCATATGGTTTAAGGGAGCAACTCAAGACTGCTCTTGAGGATCTTGAACAGTCAAATTCTGAAGTCAGTGAATTAAAGGAAAGACTCAAACAGGCTGATGAATTCATGAGAGAATTAAAAGACAAATTAAGTCTCTCTATGAAAAAGAGAAAGGAGCTGCTCCAATAGTTGGCAAGACAAAGTGAAGAAAGCAATACAAATGAAGAATTGACTGAGCAAACCAAGTTATGTGAAAAGTTATCAAAAGAAGTCATTATGTTGAGACATGAAATGGAATCAGGAACTATAAAGTTTACTCAAGAGATTGAAGAAAAAAGAAAGGCTGAAGACAATCTAAGACAATCTCTTAAAGAAAAATCAGAAGAATGCCACCAGATGGACAGGATTATCAGACATCTTGAATCTGATCTTGAAGATGCCAAAGATAATGAAGAAAAACTTGAGGATCAAATTGCCTCTCTCAAAAGAGACCTTCAAACAGCAAATGAATATAAAGAGAAATTCAAGATAAGTTCTGCTCAACTTGAAGTTCTTCTTGGAAGTCAAAAGAGGACAGATGACAAGTATGGTTTGGGATATGAGAAAGGAGAAAGCTCCGGATCCGGTCAGAAGAATCTTGGATCAGAAAATCCAAGGAGCAGGCCTAGAAGACCTCCGGTAAGACAGCCAAATGCTCAAAGATATCCATCCTTCAATGGATACTGCCACAGCTGCAACCACTTTGGTCACAAAGCTAATCAGTGCAGAATGAGAATGAATCAGATTAATTCATCCTTCTCCGGACAGTGCTTCAACTGCAAAAGGTATGGACACAAATCCCATGAATGCAGAATTATGCAAGTAAACAAATCATTCAAAGGTAGATGCTTCACATGCAATAGAGTAGGTCATATGGCTAATCAATGCAGATCAAGAGGATATCAGTCAAATATGCAAAGAAATGTTATTTGCCAAATCTGCAATAGGTCCGGTCATAATGCTAAAGTCTGCAGAAACAAGTATCAGGACAAAAGAGGTCCGGTGTATAATCAGAATCAAGACAAGGGTAAACAAAAGATGAATGCGGATGAAGTTAGGAATCAGATGAGCAAGATTTGGGTGAAGAAAAGTTCAGAGAATGTAGAGGTTGGATCCGCACCAGACTCTGGTGCTAATATTTCTTCCGGAAATTAAAAAGTGAGCTCAGGCTCAGGGGGAGACTCAAAGAAAATCCTGTTCCCCCAGCCAAACAAGTGGTGCCGAATGTGGCACAAGATGCGGATTAAAGGGTTTGCAGATATGAGTCTTGAGATGCTTCAGTCAAGTTTTCAGAGGTCCGCATGGAGTTATGGAGAAGCTGTGATCGATCAAATAAGACCTGTTCAGGGAGATGCTCCGGTATGACATAGGATTACAAAAAGGTCCGGAGAGATCCGGAAGTGCACTATCTTGTTCTGCGGATTGGACAGAATGTTTGGGATGTTCTTGTAATATGTTACCTCTATTTATTCATGATTGAAAGATTCGGATGATATTCACAGATCAGGACTAATCCGGGATACTCCAAGCTATCCAGACAAGGCGAACTGGAATAATGTAGGTGAAGCATTTATTGCAGACAGATATTAGGGTTCGCGGAGCAATATAAGGGATTTCTCAAAAGTCATTTGCTCATTCTGCACTCAAGAAGAAGTGAATAGTGGAGCTCTGCAACAAGATTCATCAAGCACACCAAGGATCTCCTGCCGAAGTCATTACATAAAGAAATCAATCCAATCACTCCGTGCAAGTCGAAGGCGCATAAGGTATTCTCCGTTTTTCATTACCTCACTGCAAATCTTTGAAGAATGGCTACTCCAAACATAGTTAAGATCTTTGATAGACCTCGCCCCTCATTCAAGAAACATCCTTACAAATCATTGGAGGTAGATCCACTAGGAGCCTTCTCTAGTGTTCCTCACGGAGTTTTACATACTGAAGACATTAGGGTTTACATACATGCAAGCATTGAGGAATTTGGGGAATTCAAATTAAGAGACCTCTATCACAAGCAACTGATAGACAATGCTTTTGAGCTTAAACCAGAGTATAAGGATATCCAGAAGAAACAGTTTGAGCAATTTATTCATTTCCCCTGCTTTGAAGAAGATGAATGGGTCTGGTATGTGCTGAGCAGGATGCATGACAACTTTCTATGGCTGGATAGACCCTGCAAGATCACAAAAGAGGCAATCAGAGCAGTAACTGGTCTATACTCTTCCGGAGGGATACCTATCCTCAAATCTGTCAAGAACAACATTGTAACTGAGGCCACCGGATCAAAATTTGATAAGAGGGCAATGACCATTGAAGATATTTCGGATCCGGATATCAAATATGCATCCATGATAATAGGATACAAGATCTATCACTCCAGCAGGGAGAATTCTGTATCCGGAACTGCAGTATACACTGCCTATGAAATGCTAAGAAAGAATGCAGAATATGATCTCTGCGAACTACTGCTAAGCCAATTAATGGAAAATATACAGAAAATCAAGAAGGATAAGAAGAATTCCTTTAAGTATGGTACTCTTATTGTATGTCTATTCTTCTACTTCATGAATGAGCTACCCGGAACAAGTGGATGGGTATGGCAGAATGACAAACCTGTTGCAGTCCAGATAAGAGACTATTTGCATGGACTTGGGGATGCAAAAGCGAGAAATACAGCTCTATGGGGATACTTCAAAAACTTTCAGAGCATGATGCAAGCAAGAGAGAGAATTCCCCAGTCTCTTGTTGAAAAATACAAAGACTCAGTGTGCTTTATGGTTGACACTGATCAGTGCCTAATGGAGGCAGTGGAGCCAAGGACTGTCTGGATCATGCCCATGGGGTATGAAGTGGATGAACAGATAGTGGAGCTGCATGTTCAACACATGCTAAGTCAGCCTAAAGATCCTAAGGCAGAAAGGTTTGGAACCTTTGAGGAGCTGAGTGTAAAAATACATGTAGAACTCAGGGAACCTGAGATTAAAAGAAAGGTGAGAAAAGAAGTAGAGCACATTGCTCAAGGCCTAGGCATCTCAAAAGAGGCACTTGATGCCAGCCGGGAAAAGAGGAGGAAGGCTGAGGAAGAAGAGAAAAGTAAAGAAAGTGCTCCGGTTGAAGCTCCCACCCGGACCAGATCATCAAAGAGATCTGCACCTCCCACAACCAAAAGTTCTAAACCGGAAGTCCAGGCATCCGGTAAGAGATCCAAGACAAAAGCCACAAGGGCTTATGGAAGCCAAAAGGATGAAGAGGAAACAGAGTCAGATGAGGGAGTAAGAGAAATAAAGAAACAGAAGAAGAAAGGATCCGGTAAACCCTCCACAGGCCAAGACAAGGATGAAATGGCGGAGGTATCTGTTGAAAAGCCCACTCTGTCTCTAGAGAATGTAATCAAGTCGGTCACGGTGGATGGAAACCTTCAACCAATGACTGAATCTTATGATGACTTCAGTGAGGCTGACCAAAAGACTCTGCAGGAAGCCACAGTCAAATATCTTAACATATATAATAAGGCTTTCATTGAGATCATATCTCTTATTCCTAAAAGCCTAGAAAAGGAATTGGAAGTAAGAAAGAATAATGCTCATGCTAAAGATCTTGAGATCCGGGAGCAGATAGCTATTCAGCTATATCCTCAAATTGATCCCAAGACAATGAACATTATCTTCAAGGACTGCAAAGATGAGTTCAGAAGCAAAGCCAGGATGAATCAACTCATGCTTGGTGAGACTGACAAAGTGGCCCAAGAAACAGAAGAGATCCTCCGGAAGGCCTTCAAAAGGTTCAATCTTCCTGTTGTAGAGGACTTAGGTACAGAAACAGCTGAGGACTTGGGACCCTCTGCTCCAGAAGAAGTGGCCCATGAACAAGCTAGCATCTCTCCTCCGGTTTCCCCTACAGTCTCCGGATCCAAAGAAGAAGAGCAATTACAGGAGAAGGAAGCAGTGGTGAAAGACAAAGAGGTTGACAGTTCCAAGACTGCAGAAGAAAAGAAACATCTGTCTCCGGCAAGAGACACTGCACAAACTGTTCAACAATTTTTGAGCAAAGAAACTTTAGAGATTGATGAACCGGAGCTTCTAAAAGGCCCATTCGATTTTGACTCTCTCTCTCCGGTACAAACAATGAAGATAGCTTCATTTGCAAATGCCAAGGCAAATGAAAAACTCCTGAAGTCTCATATGGAAGACTGTGAGTTGATAGAGGCTGCTTCCGGAGTACTTGTAAAGATTATGCCATCAATCCAGATAGATCTGACAGCCTCCTCTTCCGGTAATCTAAAAACCTTAGTCAGCAGTGTTGATACACATTTTGATTCTCTAGAAAAATCAGCTGAAGAAAAGGTCCGGAAGGAATTTTTGGATAAGAGATTTTCAGAAATATTAGAATTAATCTCTAAAGATAGGAAGATTGTAAGCATTGGAATAAAGAGCTTAGAGAATGCTCTTAAGGATGGCGGTGACATCTACAAATTTTGTATATCCTGGTCAAAGGCAACAACAGCATTTGACAAGAAAATAAAAGAGGAACAGGATAAGCTACAAAGCTTATCTCAAAGTTTTGATCCTCTCTCTTCCTCTATAATAAATCAAGAATGTCAGACTATTGCAGTCTTGAATGAAATAAAGAATCTTGAGAAGGAAAGGAAGAACATCACTAACCGGATGGGAGAACTTAGAAGGATTATAATCCCTAAGTTGGAAACTATGCATGAGGCCATCAGTGATGCTCAGACCACCGCCCAAACAAAAGATCCGACAGATCTCAAGCGGGCAGAAGCTTTTGCATTTTTGTTAAGTGGTCACATTTCAATTTTGGATAGAATGAAGCAAAGTTGGGCTACAGAAATGATCCAATTGCAGACATCCTTTGCAGACATTCTTCAGTACATGTGAGTATGTAAATATGCGGCTATATATAGAAAATTTTTGAAAATTTTGGTGTGCGGACCCTACCCTTTGCCATTGATGTCAAAGGGGGAGTGAGGAGCAGTGAAAAATGAGGAATCCAACTAAGGGGGAGTTCCGGAAATTGTATAGAAAGACAGAGCATCAGCAAAGGGGGAGCATAGTGAAAACACTTAGTCATTTTTCACTAAGTGTTGCCATCAATGCCAAAGGGGGAGATTGTTGGCAAGAGACACTATATGGATTCATGGTTGTTGTCATTGATGGCAACAAAGGTCATCCCACATATCCGCAAGTCATGATGTGTCCCTACCGGAAGTCAGAATAAAGAATGTTGTGGTCCGGTGAACAAGAACAGAGCATGTGGCAAGGTCCGATAGATTGGTCCGGATCTCTCAGAGGAAGTGTCTTGGTGCAGTGCGGATTTGGGGAAGTCAAGAGGACTACCTTGAGTGGTATATTCCAAGGATTTAGCCTCCGGTGATGGACAAGGAAAAAGATATGAACAGTTGAGTACCGGATTCCTGAGAGACAGTGAAAACAGAGGAAGAACTGACTGACAGAGTATCAGACTACTTTCCGGATGTGTTACTGTTGATGATAGAAGTTGTGAAGGCATGAATCATGTTTGGCCGACATGATTAATGATATCTACAAGTATATGCTTGATCCACATTGCTTGGTGAGGAAGGATTCAGCCGACAGAACAAGAGTTTGTAAGAAACTAGACTGTTCCGGATGCTGACTAGAAAGGTGATGAAATTACTTGTGCGGATATATATAGAGGATGGATTTAGTTGTGAAGTGTGTGTGTGTGTGAAAATGATATGCGAATAAGTCCAGAACAGAGCAGAGGTAGCAAAAGGGATCCGGTATGTGAAAGATAGCAGAATAAAGAACAGAGGAAAGATGAAGTGCAGCAGATCAGTGTACTGAGCCTAACCGGAACTGAACTCCAGCATATGCAGATGCTTCCAATCAGTTCAAGACTGTGATTCTTATCACTTTGTAGATAGTGTGTCTTCTTGTAGGCAGTGGGCCTCTTGTGAGCAGTGTGCTCGGGCAGTGAGCCCTAATTGGCAAGTGCCATTTTGTAATTTCCTATTCTTCTAACAGAGAATAATTTTGGGTTAATCACCCCGTGGTTTTCTCCCTTAACAGGGTTTCCACGTCAAAAATACTGTGTCATGTGTTTCTTATTTCATGATTAATGTTTTGTGTTTGATTCTATGCTGCATCAATTAAAAAGAAAGTTCAATAAGGGAAATAATTAGGATAACTGATTCACCCCCCCCCCTCTCAGTTATCAACAGAAAATTCATATTTTAATAAGAATATTGTGAGTTGTAACATGTATGGGATGATAGGGAAGGATGGTTTTGCTAATGAACAAAAAGATAAGGACACATGGTTCATAATAGATGATATTGTTGGTATCAACAAGAGTGCAAGGATAGGTGACATTGAATGGTTGAGTATGGGTGAGATGGAGCCCAAGTTTTGGAGGCATGTTGAAAGGAAGGAAATGTTTAGAAGATAGCAGGAGTTGAATGAAAGCATGAAGCATGAAGGATGTATTTCCTTTAATGTATTTGTTTCTTATGCAGGTGTAGAAGACAAAAAGAGTAAAAGAGAGGATGATATTGTGGTTTACAATAAAAGAAGGGATATACAAATAATTTCTATTTATTTAATTTGGGCATGAAAGAAGAAGTCTATAGAATGTTGACTATAGACTTGTTGAAAGTTGAGCATGCTTTGACTGGTGTCGTCAGACTGATAGAAAGTATGGAGAAGAGAAAGCTATATGGGAAATTGCAAGAGATATCAGGTCAAATGGATGCATTGAAAAGTTGTTATTTTCTTAACCCTCTAGTGATTGTAGGACATTCAAAGAAAGCCAAGGAAAGAGAGCATGAAGTGGAGTCAAGTCAGAATTTAAAAAGTTCACACTTTGGTTGTCTAGTGGATTTGAAGAAAGATGGTGATCGAAGTGATTTAGAGTTTGAGGATGGAGAAAATCTTGTTCAAATTTTCATTTCTAAAGATGACAATAATAATGGAGAGGAGGAGAAATATGCATTTGCAAAGGAGAATATGAGATTCGAGGTAATGTCCAGTTTGAAAAAATATTTTGAAGGAGAGAGTGTAGACTTAGTGGAAAATATTATGGCAGGAAAGAAAAATGGTGAAGGTACCTTTGAGGCTGTAGTGAAAGAACCAGAAGATGATGAGGAAGAAGACCAATTGATTAAAGATAACATTGCTGAAGTAAAGATTGCTAAAGTAAAGACTTATGAGGATGAAGTTTTATTTTCATTTGTAATTGATGATTGTGGACATGAGACAGAGTTATGGAGATTTGTAGTGGATAAAGAAATTAGCAAGCAAATCTATAAGAAGAATGTGGAAAGAAAACAACTACAAATGAAGAAACTTAGGAAGAGCAATTGCAAGCATGAGACAAATTTGGAAGGGACATGACAAGAGATGCGAAACAATTGAAAGAAGCAGAAGAAGAGGTTTTGATATAAGCATTTTAGTAGAGAGCTCATGAGCAGGAGCTCATGCATCTTATTTAGTGGGGGAGTTTGATGCAAGGAAATCATGCCTCTCTCAAATTTTGGTTTTAATTTTTGATGTTTTGGTTTTCTTTTCTTTTGTGAATAAGAACGGTCTTGTTTTTCTACATTTTGGTTCATGGAAGCTCTTGCCACTTTGCACTTGATCATCCTGTCGCCCGAGCAACATGAACTTGCTTGTCTAAGCTTATCTTTCAGTCGACCATTTTTGCAAGCATATAATCTGCATATTTTAAGGAAATCATGGCTGGCAGGGTGTGGATGGTTGGAAAAGGCCAACAAATATCTATTTTTCAGACGTTACAAAGCAAGAAATAAAAAGGATACAAAAATGCCTCCTGTCGTGTAGATCAAAAATAGAACAACCAGTATATTCTGAGGGGAGAATCATTTATTGTTTTCCTTCTTTATTTAGTCCTTTCCATCTGTATTTTTAGCATCTGCATTCTATATGAGGCCGAGGAAGAATCATGGGTAGTTGTCTTATGAAGGCATCGATGGTTCCATTAAAATCCTGCATGTAATAACGATTGATGGCAGACTCCATTATCATTGGGAGTGCAACTATTACAAAGAGGTAGCGATGGTTTTGAAGTTGGATTACTCTTCTGTAGACTTTCAAACTGATCATTATATGTTTGTAGGAGAAAGGAGTGGAGGAAGAAGGATAGAGGTCGACGGTTCTTAGGAGCTGATTGTCTATTGATCAGAGGAGGTCAAGGGTAAAAAGAAAGGTGGTCGATGGTTCTACGTAGAGACTAATTGAAAGGAAATAGATTAGTTTGATGTTGTTTGCATTTTGCAAGGCCGTTCTGTATTGGCTGAATGGTAGTGATGTATTGTGTGTTTTGACAATAATATAATTTCTGAATTCAGTTTCTTATCATAATATTTTCTATTGTAAATCTATTCTTCCGGTCATTTGTATTTGACTATTTAAAACTATGCAGAAGATCTCTTAACCTCTTGTCATCTTTGTATTCAACATAGTGAGGAAATACTTTGAGTTCCTATCGTTGTTCTGCTTGACTCTTTGTTTGAGTTTCCTGTAGTTGGGCATTTGAGCTGTGACTAGATATGCAGCCATTAAAAGATTTAGAGCATGTGTATGTGTCATTGGAAGCCAGATCATTGTGCATGAGTTTTCTTGAACTTGTGCTATCATCAAATTAGTAAACTCCAAGGAGATCAGAGGCATTAAACCTACTTTAACGGCTGACCTGATGGTTATTCAACAATTTGTGGATGACACTATTCTGTTGAGGTTTGCTTCGGTGGTTGAGGCTAGGAAATGGAAACTAGTTTTACAAGATTATGCTACTTCAGCTAGCCAGTGTATCAACTATGACAAAAGCTAGGTGTACTTCTTCAACACCCCTATGGAACTTCAATAGAAGATTATGGGGATTCTTGGTTGTTCTAGTGGTGTGCTCCCTAGTACTTATTTGGGTTTCCCCTTTACTGTTAAGGATGTTTCTCCTAACTATTGGAACTCAATTCTGGAAAGGATTTAGAAGAAATTGGCAGGGTGGAAAGGCAAACTGCTAAGCCAAGCTGGTAAGTATCAACTTCTAAAGGCCTCTCTACAAGGTCTTCCTGTGTACTTTTTGTCCCTTTTTAAAATTCCCAAGTACATAGCTGAGAAGTTTCAAAGAATCCAAAGGAACTTCCTGTGGATTGGGGTTGAAATTAAAAAGAGATTGGCTTTGGTTGGTTGGGACAAGGTGTGTAGGCCGAAGCTCTAAGGAGGCCTGGAGATAAGAAAGATCAGCCTGGTTAATAAAGCCCTCATTGACAAAATTGGATGGAACCTTTTAACGGGTGAAAAGGAATGGGGTAGTATCATGAAAGCTAAGTACTTTGGAAACCTGATTCCTGAGGACTTTTTACATTCCCTTGGCCTCCCCAAAGGTTTTGTTGTCTAGAACAATGTGATAAAATGTAGATCTGTGCTTTTGTAGGCCATCAAGTGGAAATTGGGAGATGGTAGAACTATAAGATTCTGGGAAGGTAACCGGTATAAAGGGAGTTTGTTAAATAGTTTTCAGAATGTCTAAGGGTTGGTCAATTTGGCTATTTCTCACTTTGGTAGAAGGGCTTGTGATTATATCCTTCCCAACAGAGGGGGGTGGAAACTGATGTTAGGGTCTAGTCGACCTCGTTCAGAAAGTGGATGAGATTCAACTCTCTTAGAGATTACAGAATTCCCATCTTCCCACAGAAGGATAAAATGTTGTGGGCCAAGGAGAGGTTTGGAATTTTTACTATCAGATCTTCTTATAACCTCTTTATGCCTCAGAATAAAGATAACCTATGGAGGAGGGTTTGGAACCATAACCTTATTCCAAAAATTAACCATTTTTGGTGGTTGGTAGTGCAAAACAAAATCCTAACCATTGATAACCTTTGGCTTATAGGATTCCAAATACCCAACAGGTGTACTCTCTGCTTTAAAGATGAAGAAACTATCTCTCATCTCCTTCTGCACTATGACTTTTCATGGAAGGTCTGGAGTCTGGCTATGAATAGTCTAGGAATCCCCTGGTGTATGAATGAGGACCTACCTGCTCTCTTAAGGTCCTGGTCCTCTCCTCTCTTCCACCCTATTTGCAAATAAATCTGGGCCTTGGTCTCTCCTATTCTTACTTGGGGCCTCTGGAAGGAGAGGAATAATAGGCTCTTTCGAGAAAAATCTAAAAACCATGAGGAGGTTTTTTGTATGATTGCCAAACTCTTGCAGGACAACCTCTCTAACAACACTTTGAAATCTGTTGAACATCCTCCCAACAAATTGGAAGTTAGTTTCATAAAGAAGTGGAGCATTTTGACAAGTATTTGTAGGATGGATGATACTAGGAGAAGAGCTCAGGATAACACTAAATGGTCCCCCCTGTGGGTTGGTCTAAATTCAACTTCGATGGTGCTACTAAAGGTAACCCTGGGATGGCAAGTGGGTGAGGTGTTCTAAGGTCTGACAAGGGTGCTTTCTTGGTAGCTTTTGCTGGGGGCTTGGCAAAAACACTAATAATGTGGCAGCGGCCTTGGCCCTTCTTTGGGGCCTCAAAGTTGCTCTGGCTATTGGCATCAATCGACTAGTGGTTGAAGGTGATTCCAAGCTCATAATTGATGCTGTTAAAGGCAATGCAAGGGTCGGTTGGTAGATTGAAGGCATTATTCATGATATTAAAACTTTGTTGTTAAGTTTCGAAGGTATTGAAGTTGTTCATACCTATAGAGAAGACAATCAAGTTGCAAACCTTATGGCTAACATTGTGATTAATCTCTAGCCATTCAGGTGTTGGAGAAACATTTCTATTCTTCCCCCAGATGTTAGAAATAGCATTCTAAAGGAGGCAACTTCCTAAGTGTTCATGGCTATATACACCCTTCTTTTTGTTATTGTTAGTAACTTCATGCTATCCCCTCATTATTTGGGGTGGCGTGTGAAGGATGACGTCATGGTCATGACAACTCACTTTCCTTGGTTGAGCTAGACTTTAAAGTTGCATGTGGACTGCTGCCAACACAACATCTCTCGTGAGCTGTTACCTTGCTGGCTTCATAGGTCTTTTCATACCTTGTTGGCCATTCTGGTTGTGGCGAGCTCACACGAGCCGTATAATGAAGAAATTATGTCCTGAACAAGTTGGGGATTTTGAAGGACATTTATGAGTTTTTGGGGTGCACGGCTTGTATTTTCTTTAATGAGTATTAGCTTACTTCTAGATTGTTCAAACAAACCCTATTTCTTGCCAAGCTTTGTTGTTGCATCTCTCATTGTTGGTTCAATAAGTTTAGAAGAATGGGTGGCGACAAGGTGCGTACTGAGCCGATGTCTTGTGGTGAGTTTAAGGAAGACTCGCAGGTTTGGAGCATTGCTTATGAGGGGGGTTATGTCGTTCCTTGAATCCTTGAATGGTTTTGACAAGAATTTGTCTATCCATTTTTCTATGTCCTGGGATGTGGACAGGTAGGTGAAGGTTGGCGGTGTGTAGTTTGTTGTTTCAAAGGAGTCCATTGCCAATGCTACGGGCCTGCAACGTAAGGGCAAAAGGTTAAAAAAGCAAACTAAGGTCCAAGACCCAGAGGGGCTTAAGTATTTCCATTAGGAAGGCAAGAAACAAGTCAGACTTCAAGGCATCTTTGAGTGTGAGAGCCTAGTTAACCCCTAGGACCAGGTATGTTACCTTATAATGAAGTTTTTCACTCTCAAAGGTCACTATAGGTTCTTCTATCATTACCATTTCACTTTATTAAACTATTTTAGAGATAAAATGCTTGTAAATTTCCCTTTCTACTTGCTTTCTAGCCTTGAAGCTTTTGTTAAACTGACTAGGAAAACCCGTGAGGGTAATTCGACTGTGGTTGTGGTTCCCCTGCATTAGGGTCTTATATTCCGTCTATACCAATTTCATTTGGCCCTTTGCACTGTTCAACCCCCTAAAGCTAGCCTTGTTGAAGATGAGGATTCAGATCATCATATCCCTCTCAGTGTCAAGTTTGGTAGCCCCTTCAAATTGAAAGCCCCATCTCTTTCTACTGTTGACCCCATTAACCTTGCTGACCCTCTCTCTAATTCTCATGTTGTTCCAGGTTCTAGTCCCCCATTTTATTGGACGCTTCTTCCCCTAGGGCCCAACATTTTGGCCGGACCCCTATGTCAGTTTCTAGGGGTGGGGATGGGTCCCATGGTCAATCCTGTAAAGATGCTGCTGAAGGCCTTTGTGAGCTGAGAAGTTGTCCTCCACCGCCTGGAGGAAATAAGCGCAAGGGCTTGCAAAGCCACCCTAGCTCCACCAAAGGTGGTAAGAAGAAAGCCAAAATAGGTGAAGTGGGTTTGAGGAGGGTGGAGTTATAGGTTAAGGAAGAGTTGGATATTCCCTAGCAACAGAAAAAGGTGGAAGTTGTTGATGTCAAGGAGAAGGCTGTGGGTAGGGAAAATACTGAGAGAATACCTAGCATTCATAGGTCATCTAGGTTGGCTAGTGGGAAGCCCCAGGTGTTGAAAATTGTTGATTATTCCTCTGCTTTAGATCATGGTGACCTTGAGAGTGAGATGGAAATAAGGGAGGTTAAGGCTACTCTGGTGCAAGAGCAAGAAGGTGCAAGTTGCTTTGACTCAATGAATACTTTGTTTTACAACACTAAACATGAGGAGACTGAGATTCTTGAGACCCCTGATAAGGAGGTGGAAAGTGTCAAGGAAGTTGAGCCTAACAAGAAACTTGTGCAGGAGCTTGATGATGTTAAGTCCCGACTCTCATCCATGGAAAGTAAAGTTTAGGTGCTAGTGACTACTTGCCTAAAGGTCTTCCATAGGGCGGCCAATACCTTTTCTATTCTACAGGATGATCATATCACTGGTGTTGATGCTGTGATCGAGAACAAAGAGAAGGTAATCAAGAATATTAAAGATGATTGAAAAGATCTATTGCATTAGTCTTTTTGTTTTATGTTCTGGTCTTAGTTTCCTTTCTGATACTGTTACCATGAACTTTTGCTACTAGTCAGCTGTTTCTATGCTGCTCGTGGCCTTTGGCCTGTTTTGCTGCCCGTGGGGCTTTTTGTTATCAAGATTTGCACCCGTGTTTGTAGCTTATCAATACCAAAAACATATATAATGATAAATAGTATGATATTATACAAAGTTGAACTCATTTTCCTAGCCTTCTTATCCATCTACACATACATGTATCCCTATATATTTAGCCCCACTTTATTTATTTACACATACAAATACATTTGTCTTATTTGATTATCACGCTAATACATTCATCTTATCTCTCTAATTATTACACCTATCTATGCACCTAGCTCCATTTAGTTATTTTCCACCTAGATCTAACCATTATTCTATTTAGGTGTAGATGTGAGGGCAACCTTGTGGACATGAACTCGTTCCTTTCCAGTTTAAAAGTCAAAATTCAAATTTGGCCGATTGACCCCCTTTAGCCTTCTACACTGAGCCAACTAAACACACTTTGGAATGATTTGATGTTATGTGCTCATAATTAAAGACATTCAATACATTCATTCTAATCATCTCCTAACCAACAATCATTTATTCTAGAGAGCAATCAATAGTGACACATTTTGATTTGGTGTATTAGAAAAAGTAAAGAATTTGCATATTAGGTACTTGCTTGCTATTTTTGAAATTGTTCAATTTCAAGGGGTTGATCAAAGTGCAATACCCTCATGGTTCAATTGTATGACAACTTAACAAAGTATTTATTAATACAACTAGTTCTAAATTCTCAAAAAAACTAAATCAAAAGACCATGTATTAGACTAAGTTGTAGGTTAGAACTTTACAAATTGATAGGACAATTCTAGAGCATAGGTAGTACTTTATGGCCATGAAGCTAGCTCCAACCTATGAACATGTTCTTTGATACGATAGAGATTCAACACAATATTCTAGATGATTACATTGACAAAGCGATTTGTATAAGTAAAATTGAGATTGAATAATATCAAAGCAATGAAATAACAACTCAATCCTATAACATAAAGAGATCGATCTAAGAAAATACCAATATCAATGAATAATCAAATTAAAACAAGAAAGCCTTCACCTAGATTGTATTGTTCTCTTTGTTAAATGTGGATTGCTCTATGCTTTTGCATACCCATGGTTGCAACAAGTGGACGTGATGATGATAAGTGCTCAATGTGCTCAACGATGTGATGTATGCTCAATGCCCTATATGGATGTCTGAGAATAAATGATCAAAGAGGATTTGTGAAAGGATGAGGGGGGTATATATAGGTTCCAGGGTAAGATCGATCAACGGTGGAGATAAATCAAATAGAATGAATGGATGAGATAAATTAATAACTCATGATGAATGTGCACACGCCATGTGTCACTCCAAAAAGGTATTTTTATTAAGATAATTACTTTTTGACTAAAGATAGGATTGATTTCATAAATTAGAATGCTTTTTTTCTAATTTATGAGTTGATGATAAAAATAAGATAAATTAAAAGCCAATTAAACTTAACTTTAGATTTCCTTTTTGAAGTTCTAAAAATAGGACCGATTGTGCGTAGAGTTAAAATGATAGTTTTAGAGGAATTGGAAGATAATTAAAATTAAACAAGTAAATTTATTTAATTGATTGTGCATGGTTGAAGAAGATTATTTTTGGAAGAATAATTGAGAAATTAAATAAATATTTAATTAATTGTGCATGATTGAAGAAAAGATAAGAAAAGAAGATTTAAATATTTAAATTAAACAAATAAATTCATATAATTTATTTTGCATGATGGAAGAGTATAAATAAAATATTTATTTTATTTATTTTCAGAAGATACAAGTCAACTTAAATAAATTTGAATAATTTATTTAAATTTAAAGGAATATTGACTAATTAAATAATGAAAATTATTTAATTGTGGATAAGAACAAATTAGGTGATGACTTTTTTTTTAAAATGCGCCTGGTAAATTTTTTAACATGACCAGCGATGCTGGTGCGACATGCCCTCCGGCTCCACGCGAATGCTTTTGCCTAGAGCAATGAACCGGTGAGGCCACAACACGGGGGACCTCATCCCCTAGCAAGAACACTTCAAACCCACAAGCTCGTTGGCCCAACAAAGGCGTAAAGCTTGTGAGCTCGTTGACCCAACGGGGGTTTGAACTTTGGTGGCTGCCACTACAATCGAGTGACTTAACCATCGAACCATGCCCTTATCGGCAGGTGATGACTTAATTAAATAATTAATTAATTTAATTAATGTGGATTAGAAGATTTAAAAGAGGAAATTAATGAAATTAATTAAATAAATAGAATTTATTCAATTAATGTTGAAATTTAGGGAAAATAGAGAAAATAGAGGAATTTGATGAAATTAATTAAATAATTAGATTTATTCAATTAATGTTGAATGCAAGTGATTTAAAAGAATTGATGAAATGCAAGTGATGTGATGCAAAGGGTCATTTTTAGGTGTCTACATTTTGCCTTTCTTTGAGATGGTGTTGTGAAGTAACATCATTTCAAAGAAATTTAAAACATAGTGTTTGATTTGGTAGAAGAAAATTGATTTCGAAGATTATAGTTGGGAAAAAAAATGATTGGATTAGAGATGGTGATACCCCAATCACTCAAAGCGAGGGTGACAAGGAAAGATAATGAAAATGATGATGACGATGATTCTGTGATTCCAAGACAAACAAGGCATTGCCCCTTGTCAAGTTGTAAACCCATGATTAATTGATGATGATTGATATGGATAGTGTCTGGTTTCAGAAATGAAACACCTCGTATAAGACGCCTGGTCTAGTTTCGAAAGTCTGACAATCTGTATAAGACAATTGATATGATTGATGGATTGGTTGATTGATTTACAACAAGATTAGGGTCAAGACCAAAGGATGTGATTGGATAATTTGGATAGATTTGATTAGCTAGATTGGATAAGATGAATGATGATGATGAGGATGCCCCCTCGAGAGGAAAGTTAGGTTCAAAGAACACATGTGTGCTCTTGAAATGAAAGGAGGAAAAAAGGGTGAGTAGATAAAGAGATCTAGATGAAGATGAAAAAATTAGATAAAAGATGGAAGATAAATGGACAAAGAATAGAAGAAGTGATATTAGATTGATTGATCTTCATGAAAGATATAGATTTTATTAGGATGTATGGGTGAGATGGATGGGATGAATTATTTTGAGGATGTTTAGGTGAAATGATGATATCTTATGTACTTGAGTATTGGATACTTCCTTCATATTCCAGACTGCCTACATACCTATATCCATGGGATTAAGGTACCTTAAGATTGAGATGAGATGATATGTAGTTCTAGAAGCAGGATGAGATGGATGGTGGGATGGATGGGGTGATGTTGCAACAGTTATGCAAATATTTATAAAGAGCAATTCTTATTTTGATATAGCATGTGGATGTTATGCAACAAGTATAGAAGACCAAGGTGACTATGTATCCAATGCATAAGATGTTGACTCTGCAAACAAATAGTTTGAACTTATATACACTAGACATAATATAACCTTATTGGATATGTGAATGAGCCATAGTCTTGAACATAAAATAAACTTTATGCATAAATACAAAAGAATATTAATATGTAAGATGCTAGGTTGTAACACACACATGTGAATGAGCCATAGTCTTGAACATAAAATAATCTTAATACATAAATGCAAAAGACTATTAATATGTAAGATGCTAGGTTGTAAGACACGCACAAGATAAATATTAGCCATAGTAAGAAGATAAGAACATCCCACAAACACAGCATATGAAAGCAATGACTATGCCCCAATCCATACTATATCACAACATACCAAGATATAGAAAATCAAGGCAGTCTTGACTAGGTATTAAAAAGGAACAAAAGATAAACCAAAAAGAAAAAGATTGACTAACAAAGTAAATACACAACCAACATATTCTCTTGCCAAAGAGGTTGCTCAGGGTAGATTGGTAGATGAAGCCTTATTGTAGGAAAGATATATCCGTTAAAGGCTATTGATTTGATCTAGGATAAATGGATTGTTGTAGCAGATGTGGCAAGTGGTATGTGGGACAACATATGGCTTCATGAGTAGTCATTTTGTTTCAGGTTTGGATAAGTACTTGAGCTTTGAAAGGATGCACAGCTCGTTTTCTGCTTGAGTTAGTCAAGTTGGGGTGATAGGATGGATTGTGATAGATGCAAGATGAAAGAGATGGAAGTGTTTGATGGATTGGGATGAAAAATGATGAATCGTATGTGCCTGAGAATTGGAAGTTTGAGTGGGTGACATTGGATTGCATTTGGATAGCCTTAGTACTAGATACCAATGACAAGGGAAAACTAGGTCTAGATGCAAGGAGAAAGATGGGATTAGATAAGTGAACAAAAGGATGGGTGATAGCAAATGGGATGGAAGACTTGTGATAGAAAGATGAAAAAAAGAATAGGCAAAAGTGGATGGAATGGATGCAGTGCTTAGGATGTGATCACCAAAGACTATGTTGCATAGGAATAACATGCCCCATTCTAGGTATAATGCTTAGGATTTTACATGGCAACGCTTATAACGATAGGATTGATTGGATCGATTAGAAATGATGAGGTATATCAAAAGATTTGCAAAGCACATTTCAACATTTTACCCCTATCTTTATCAAGATCAAAAGGAGGAAAGGAGGATGAAGTGGATCAATGGGATAAGTATGCGGATATAATGGATAAGGAAGATATGATACAAAGGATAGGTAGAAGGAATGATAGGATGGGTAGATCAGACAACATGCCCCCAAGTGTGAGGTACATAGACAATCAATCTACACATGATGCTTGTTTGCCAGGTTTTCATCATGGTACTTATCCAAGGTGCCTGTTTGCCAAGTTTTCACCATTAAACAAAGGGATTTCTCTTACTATTTTGATCTTTTTATTGACTTTTTTGGATGGGATGGAGGATGAGGACTCAAGTGTCTATTTCCAATAACAAGGTAGTATGTTAGCACTTTAATGCGTGTTTACACATGGAATATACTAGGTAGCATTAGATGTGGGAATATGGAAATGGAATGGATGGTGGATTATGATATGGATGATGGATGGAGATGGAAGGATAAATGGATGATGGAGCAAAAACATGGACCATAGGGGTATGATGGGGGAAGTATGGAGGATAATGGGTATAAGATGGGGGGATGGAAGTATTTGGAAATGGAATGGAATTGCGAGGAACAAAGACTGACAGTTGCACACACCGAGATAGATTTTGAAGCCTTTGACTAGGATGGGGAGTAATGGGAATCAAGATAGGGGATTTGGGAATTGTCGATTTAGGAGTTTAGGAACCCAAATGGATGTAGGATTTGCAAAATTTTTTAATGGGGAGCAGGATTTTTGGATTTTGGGGATAGATTGAGATGTGGATGCTTCTTTTGGGGTAATTGCTTGTTGCTTGGGGATCCACACCATTTTCTTTTTTGTTTTGAGGTGTGTGGGTATATGCATCTTTTGAGATGGATTTGAGGCAATTGCTTGTTGCTTGGAGACCCACACCATTTTCATTTTTTCTTTGAGGTGTGTGGGTGTATGCAACTTTTGAGATGGATTTGGCTTTACATTTGTGTATTGATGCCCTACGACATGATATTCTTGAGGCTTTTGCAGATATTTTTTTATATATGTGGAACCATCCAAATTTTTATTTTTAAATCTCATGGGGTTTGGGATAGCTTCAGATGTGGCCGATGTGTGCATTCATTGGCCATGATTAGGAATGATAGCTGAGATTTATGGATGGAGGGTTTAAAATGTGATTTGTGGATAAATGGAGAAGGGAATTGGATGATATAGATATTAGGTGTTGGGATAAGTGGAGGTAGATTGGATGGAAGGATTTTAGGAGTTGGAAGTAGTGGAGGTAAAGCAGATGGAGGAAGGTGTATGGTCACATGCTTTTGCGAATGGTATGACGATGGAGGAGGGATGGTGACATATGAGTGAGAGGTACGATAAGATGCATCGGGGTATGGAGCAGAAGAATTAGCTTGTGGAGGTGTGGAGGTGGTACCAACATCATTGGATTATTTTTCTTGGGATGGAAAACCAAGACCATATGTTGGAGGATGGATTGCGACATGGATGGGCTCTAAGATACCTTGTTCATGAAGGCCTAAACCTTTTCCTTGATAGTTCATGTTTTGGAACATATGGTATACAATGAAATGTTTATTTTGGAAACAAGCTGCGAGTCCATTATGAAATGGAGAAGGTGAAGTGGTGGATACTGGCTGTTGTTCTCCTAAGGAAGAACATTCATGAATGAAGGTGGTAAGACCAAGAGGATAGGATAATGGATTTGTAGTGGAATCGATGGGAGATGGTGGAGGATCAACATGAGATAATGAAAGATACACAAGAGACAATGAGGGATCATGCAATGGATGACTTGGGATGCTTGGATCTTGACTAACATTATGCTTAGTAGGAGATGAAGGGATAGGATCCAAGTGACTTGTTTGATTGTCAATGCTTTCTTGGGGACCAAGCGCATCAAGGGAATTGGATTTTGTTGAATCATGGATAGGGCTAGATGGATAATGTATAGGAGTAGTGTGGATAACTTGTTCATGGATATTTGTGGGATCATGGATAGGATCAAGTTGCTCGTGGATAGGCTCATGATTGTGCATAATATCTTGATCATAGAAAGTATAACAATTATGGATGCATTGAGCTTTGATCGCTTGCTCATGGTTAGGAACTTGATCATGGATACTATCTTTATCATAGAAAACATATAGATTATGGATGGGTTGGATGGAGGTGCTTTGATCTTGATTTAGATAAATGTTTGATGTTTCCACATGCTCTAGATTATATGCTTGACATATGTCTTGATTTTCTTGAGTGGAGGTGGAAGTGAGAGACTCTTGGGTAGGCTTGATAGGCTCTAGATGGTCAATAACATGAGGGTAGAATGAATTGTGACTTGGACTCATGGTAGGAGACTCTTCAATAGGCTTGATGGGTTGTGGATTACTTGATGGGGTTGAAGGAATGGAAATGATGTTTGAAGACTCTTGTATAAGTGTTTGATGACCCTGAGATGGTTGATTCCGTGCTAATAGCCATTGTATCACATCCTTCATGAGTGTATGGGTGGATGAACAATATAATGGATGGATGGTATTGTAGGTTTAGGATTAGGATTCGGTGGAGGGATAATGTGATTGGATGGATTAGGACTAGAAATATCCCATAGTGGAGGGATGAAAGGGGTTAATGGACTATGATAGAGACTACATGGTGGCATGGGGATAGGAATAGTAGGCTCTTGAATTGGCATTTGATTGGATGGCGATGTGGGATACCCATAGGATGCAAAAGCTAGAGTGGTGTTCCCCTTGTCAATGGTATCATGAGGACTTAAGGACACTTGATTTTGGTGCGAAGGAGGATTTAGACTTGCTTGTACTTGTTGTGAAGGAACTTGATAGTCTTATAAATGGGTGCGATGACGAGTTGGAATGTTGGAATAAGGAGTTGTATGAGCTTGGGGTGGATCTTGTTGGGTATCAATGGGATAGGTTGATCTGGAATTTACATGATATGTGGGTAGGCTAGATTGGTAGGGTGATGGAGGTGACACATGGTATTGACGTGTAATTTGTTGAGGTTGTGGTTGGAATTCTTGGTGTTGTGGAATGGGTTGATATGTAGGTGGGTTAGGTTGGAATTGTTGTTGTGGTGGTGGTGGAGGGTTTGCATAGGAAATTTGTTCTTGGGAATTGGATGGAGATGAATATATAGATAGAGGATGGTATGGATGGCCTTGATGTTGGAATTGTTGGGGTTGTGGTTGGGAATGTTGAGTGGCTATGATTTGGTGGAGTTCGATGAGGAGTTGTTGTATTCGAGATGATGGGTGTTGTTGAAATCATTGGATGATGATTTGTAGTCTTTGTATGGTTTGTTGGTCTAAGGGCTATGACATTTGGTGAAGTGTTTGGATGAGGCCTTGTAGTTGTGGTATTACGGTCTTGTTCTCTAGTGTTGGCATGAAGTTACAAAGGTATTGAAGTCTTCATATTTTATCTTGTTCCTCAAGATATGCCTCATAGTCTACAAGGTTCTCATGATCATTGGTGCTAGAAGGAAATCCTCTTAGAAGTATGACTTTGGGTTTTGGATTTGACTTAGGTTTGTTGACAATCAGAATGATTTTCACAAGGATTTGTGATGACGTGACTAAAGTTTGGCTCAAATGCACTAGGACATAGATTTGGGGATTGATTTGATTTTGGACTAGATTGATTTAGTTGAGATCACTATGTTGGTGGATTTGATATGGGTTTCTTGTGGAAGATTATAGAGCTAGATCAATAGCTGATTTGGATGATTGATGACCTATCACAGTAGACTAATGACCTCAAATGAAGGCGGATAGGGTTAATGGCATTAGACCAACTCAAAAGAAGCTCGCTCTCTAAGCTAATGTAAAACTAATAATGGATACTAATTCCTCTTCAAAGACCTAAGAGATGTAATCACTCTAGAGTCAAAGACGAATTAGGGGATTGATGTGATCTAGAATCTACGGTGGAGACCAAATTATGCATCTAGAAAAAGCATGAGTAAGGATTTAGGTTTGTTTGGCAGATGGAGTTGATAAATAGCAATCTCAAGAGGATAAATGGTTTGAAAAGTCCAATTTTAGGGTATGATAATGGAAAAAATGATTGGATGGTTGATGGAATAGGTCTAACAGTACTATAGGATGGTAGCTCAGAGGTTTATATGATCAAAATTTTGAGTTTGCTATGTTCTGGGCTAAATGAATGATGGACAGTTTAACAAAGACCAAAAGCGTTGGACTGTGGTTTAAAGGCACGTTACTATTGACCAAAGGCACAGGACTGTGGTGCAAAAAGCATAGAACTATGGTGCAAAAGTGAAAAACTATGGTGCAAAAGTGCGGAATTGTGGTGCAAAACTGAAGAACTGTGGTGCAAAAGTGCAGAACTGTGGGGTAAAAGTGCATAAATTAGGTGCAAAAGCATGTTTTTTGTGATAGTGTTGTTTTTCAAGGTAATTTTGATAGATTTGTATTTGATTTGGATATGGTTGCTTTGACAAGAGAAAACACACAGAAAATAGAGTGGTCAAGGACTGACATGACAAATAGTGTATGTTCGAGGCTCACGAAAAAGCCCAACTTTTCATGGGTATAAGACAATTGTAAAATAAATCAAGCACAATTTATACCTAAGGACATGGATTCATTGCAGTACATCAACTCACAACTTAAAATCTCCATCGACTCAAATGTCATCACACCTAAAATGGGTGTGTACATTTTTTTGTCTTTGCGAGAGAGAATAGATAGGGACCTCTAGGATTGGAAGGATGACCCAATCACCCTTTCGCTGGAAAGATACAAGTAGCTTATTCAATACTGGGGATTTCTATCTCATCTCAAGGGAGGCAATGGTGAGTAATCTTGAGGGCTTGTAGTGATTCCCCTTGCACTAAAAATTACCGCAACGTTCAGAGGTGAATCAAGTAGTCACTAGCTAAGGGGTTTTAAGTTGCTTTGAGAGACCAATGCCTTGCAAGCATGCACCAAGCTACTAAAATCTTTTACCAACTTTAATAGGAATGCAATATACCTTACACAAGTGCAAAATTTCTTTCACAAGTGTGTTACGTATAATTACTTTTGAGTTGGCACCGTAAGGCAAGGCTAATGCTGGTTAGGACTTGGCTTTCGCCTCAACCAATTTATATAGTGGTTCAAAGGAAAAATCCACTTAGGGTCGTCCCTTTTGGATGAAGTGCAATCTAAAAGCAGGCCCTTCTAAAGGATAAACTAAAAGTAAAATATTGATGAGTCTATTTTTTTGATCACCTAAGTTTTCACAAGGGGAGAGCATATACCTATCACCTTACAAGCATGAAAAACAATTGTTCATTTATCTTATTTAGTAAGAAAAATAACTAGGTGCAACTACTTAACCACACAAGATTGCAAATGATAGATGTAGATTTCCTTTAAGAAATTGAAGTGTTTCTAAGACTTAGTAAAAAAGATTGCAAATATTCAACATTCATCCTACAAAGATATGTTAGGAAACCTATTTTCTCTGTGATGAGTGATAAGATGCTGCAACAAGTGATATTAGTCCCAAAGAAATTATCAAGATATCAGAAATCTAGTCAGAACCCTAACAATAAGTCAGAAAGCCTAGAAAACTGAAGTGAAATCTAGAAAATTTATGAAAATTATGATCAAATACAAAAGATTTAATATCACCAATGGATTCCTTATGATTTTCTATGCAATTGTAAAAAAAATTATCAAATTTCGTTAATTTTTGAGCAAGTTATGAGGTTTTTAAGTTTGCAAGTCTGTTATGAAAGTGAAAAGTGTTGAACTGTGGCCCATATGCATTGTTTTACACTAAAAGAACTGAACTATGGCCCATATGCACCTTTTTAGACCAAAAGCACCTTTTCGTGGCCCATATGCGCATTTTTATACCAAAAGTGCCTGTCTGTGTTGCATATGCGAGTCGAAAGACCAAAAGTGCTTAAATTCAGTGCATATGATTTCTTTTAGACCAAAAGCACACTACTATGTGCCAAATGCGTGGAATTGTGTGCAAACATGTGGAACTATGCCAAATGCGTGGAACTGTGTTGCGATTCACACTTTTCCGTACCTAGTTGCAAAAAAACAAGTTTTTCTACAAAAAAGCAAGGTATGTGGGTCCCACCAGGCATGCTAGAATGTGTATAGGTAAAATTGAGATTGAATAATATCAAAGCAATGAAATAACAACTCAATCCTATAACATAAAGAGATCGATCTAAGAAAATACCAATATCAATGAATAATCGAATTAAAACAAGAAAGCCTTCACCTACATTGTATTGTTCTCTTTGTTAAATGTGGATTGCTGTATGCTTTTGCATACCCATGGTTGCAACAAGCGGACGTGATGATGATATGTACTCAAAGTGCTCAACGATGCGATGTATGCTCAATGCGCTATAGGGATGCCTGATAATAAATGATCAAAGAGGATTTGTGAAAGGATGAAGGGGATATATATAGGTTCCAGGGCAAGATCGATCAATGGTGGAGATAAATCAAATAGAATGAATGGATGAGATAAATCTAATAACTCATGATGAATGTGCACATGCCATGTGTCACTCCAAAAAGGTATTTTTATTAAGATAATTGCTTTTTGACTAAAGATAGGATTGATTTCATAAATTACAATATTTTTTTTCTCATTACGAGTTGATAAAAATAAGATAAATTAAAGCCAATTAAACTTAATTTAGATTTCCTTTTTGAAGTTCTAAAAATAGGACTGATTGTGCACATAGAGTTAAAATGATATTTTTAGAGAAATTGGAAGATAATTAAAATTAAACAAATAAATTTATTTAATTGATTGTGCATGGTCGAAGAAGATTATTTTTGGAAGAATAATTGAGAAATTAAATAAATAAATTTAATTAATTAATTGTGCATGATTGAAGAAAAGATAAGAAAAGAAGACTTAAATAAATTAAACAAATAAATTCATTTAATTTATTTTGCATGATGGAAGAGTATAAATAAAATATTGATTTTATTTATTTTCAGAAGATACAAGTCAACTTAAATAAATTTGAATAATTTACTTAAATTTAAAGGAATATTGACTAATTAAATAATGAAAATTATTTAATTGTGGATAAAGGGAAATTAGGTGATAAGTTAATTAAATAATTAATTAATTTAATTAATGTGGATTAGAAGATTTAAAAGAGGAAATTAATGAAATTAATTAAATAAATAGAATTTATTCAATTAATGTTGAAATTTAGGGGAAATAGAGAAAATAGAGGAATTTGATGAAATTAATTAAATAATTAGATTTATTTAATTAATGTTGAATGCAAGCGATTTAATAGAATTGAAAGAAATGCAAGCGATGTGATGTGAAGGGTCATTTTTAAGTGTCTTCAAGAGACACTATTTTTCAAAGTTTGACAATGTACAAAACCTAGAAATTATCCACTAGTATTTCAATTATCAAACTAAATACCACCCTCCTTTACATTTAACTTCTTAACTTAATATTTAATATTTAATTGTTTAATCCTCAAATTACCAACTCCATCTAATCTAAACTAATTATTAGTCCCTGCCTTAGCAGAGGACTATTGTTTTCACTCAACAAAAAATAACATTATTTTCCTTGTTACTCAGTGCATGTCTAGATTATTAAAGCAATGGATAAGGTTTAAATTTTTTTATCCTTTTTCCCTTGATTGATGGCATTTTATGATTGGGGCATTATTTTAACCCAAGTATTCTATTTTGGCAAGTATTTCATTCTTAGAATGTAGAAAAATTTCATCGGTCTCTAATGTTTTGCACATGGAATTTATGCGTGTCATTGTGTGCATTGGAGGGTTTGGGCAATGTCAAGTGTCCTGCACAAAGACACATGTTGTGTTTGGTTGAAAGAATGTGTTGTGTTGCAGAGTTGTTCAAAATAAGTGTTCCCAATTTGTGAGTTGGGCATTTTCCAAAAAATGGCAGAAAAAAGTATATTTTTAGAATGGATCCGGGTAAAGATTTTACATGGCTGTTCTTGTTGGATGGAGAAGATTTGGGTGAGTTTATTTTTTGTTTTCATCTCTTCCATGCATTTTCTTTCCTTTGTGCTTAGTGTTTATCTGTTATAAGTTTTTATTTTTTCCAGAAATGGTGCTTGTGGATCTTTCAGAGTATTATAGTTGTTGAGTGGTGTTTGTAGTATAATTTGTGCAACATTACTATAATGTGTGGGGGGCATTTTTAGATCCTTTTTTTTGTTTTGGTTGGAACTTTCATTGAGTAGTGTTTGCAATGCCTTCATGGCGGGCATGGAATCTCATCAAATCGATTTCCTGGTTGTTTGGTAGTTTTGGGTCATGTATTTTTTTGTCATTATGATAAAGTTCCCATAACTTCTTTTACTTACCTGGGAACTAGTTTGAGTCATCCGTGTGGTAGTTCTGGACAATATTTTGAAACTGAATGTTAGAATTAGGCTGTTTTTGTAGTGTCATAGCTATTTGACCTTATCTTGGAATCTGGATATTGCACATGCATTAGAAATCTTAGGTCATGAAGTCATTTTGATGCCACCAATGGTAGCTCTGTATCCTTATTTACACCATTTGTGTCTTATGCACTGGTTATTAAAAATTAAATAATGGTAGATATTGATAGATAGTCGTTGTGGGTGGACCCTAAATACATTGATGTATTTAAGACAACCATCAACTGCTTTAAGACAACCATTTTCATTTTTTCTTGGATCCAATTTTGGCAGTCTCAAGAGATTATGAATAGGTTGATTGCACGCCTTTCCCATATCAAAACCAACCTTTTTTCTGAAGAACATCTCGAAAAGACAGTATTAAGGGAGAAGATTTCCCTCCGAACTAGAATCCATAGAGGGTTACATCTGGTAAAGTCTATCTTGTAGGTGAGGTCTATCTTGTTTCTTAAAATAATAGTCGAATCACATAGGAAAGAAATTCCCAGGATTTACAATGATTTGCAGGCGCAAGTAGGAAAAACTTTCCAATATTTTATATTTCATAGTTACATTCTAATGGAGAAAATGTTGGTGTTGTCGATGAGGATTGCACCCTTATGCAAAGTTGTGACACTCTGCAATCCTTCGAAACATGAGGACAAACTCAGGCTATGGGTGACCTATAATGAGTTTGAACCTCCAGATTATGGGCTGGTTCCCTTAAAATATTCTATTGGAATGTATGATTTTCTGTCTTGGAAAAGGGTAAGAAGGAAACTATAAAGAAATGAAACTATAAAATTTGGTGATGCACCTAATATGGATAGGAAATATGTAATTTGATTCACAATAAAACTCAGAAATCTGACTTGCACACTCCAATCTTGGCACAAATATCACAAAAGTATTTCTAAGGAAGGCTTGAAAGTAGGCTTTTTATGAAGGAAAAAGATTTCTCACAACATAAAAGGATTATTTTCATCAACACAACCTAAGACCTGTAATAACACTATGCTTAATGCTCTAAGTAATAGTGAGATAATAATTTTAAAGGTTTTAATGATTAAACACAGTAAAACTTCATCAAATCATTTCATACAATTTGCATTAAATGGAAAGGCAACTACTTGATTTCAAAAAACAAAGGAAATATTGCAAGAAAACAATGACATTGAACCTATAACCTATTGTGATTTCTCTATAAAACTATAAAAATTGAGCCACAAAACCTTCTTCTCTCAAAGTGTATAAGAGCAAAAAGGCAAGAACTATCAAAAACAAGTTTTGCTTGACAATATATAGATTTGCTCTCACTAAGAGGCATGCAAAAAATAAACTGCAACTAGCTGCCTCTAAAAATAAGTCCTCCAAAGTGATCCACGAGCAAACTCAAAAATCCCCAAAAATAAGGGCTCAAATTGCCAAAAATCAAGCAAAATAGCTTCAATTTGGACCTCTCCATATGCTTGACCAAACCGTTGACCAAGAACCCTAAAAATACTTCTCAAATCATGCAAGAAACCCCTAGATGGCCTAGTTAACTCAACTTATCAATTTGCATGATTTTCCTTTTGCAAAATTGATTGTGAGTAAATAATAAAGTAATTAAAATAATTACTCTATTATTGGTTACAATTTGTACTATTTTTTGACTTTACAATTTATGAAAAATAATAAAGTAATTTGAAGAATATTACTTTATTATTTACTTACAATTGATTTATTTGTAAAATCATGCATGAAAAAGATAAACTCCTTATCACTCCAATTACACATGCCTAATTTGCATGATTTGAGCAAAAAATAGGACTTAGAGAAAAATACAATCTCCTTATAGCTCCTTGTGAGAAAATACATCCACTTGCATGCCAATATGCCTTTAAGGGAAAAATATACCCTTATCACTCCAATTACATTATAAAAAATGCATAAAAATTGAGGCATTACATACAAACCCTTATAACTCCATATTTGTATCAAAAGAAAATAAATATCCCTTCTTCTGCCTTATCACTCCAATATACACATGCAAAAAAGCCTATCTACCACATATATTCATCATGCAAGATGAAAACTATATATCCTCTTGTTACTTTGCCATATGCATCAACATGCCAAATACATCATATTCTCTTTGCCACTTGATTGCCACCATGTGAACTCAAACTGTCTTCATGCATATCTTGACTTTGACCTCGAATGATGACCTTACAAGGAATAAGGAAACATATTTTTGACCATATTAGGTCACTTCACATTATACAAATCTTATCAGAATCTTTTGAGCATGCAGAGTATTATTAGGAAAAGAACATCTCTCAACCATGTGATAGTCAATTCTAAGGCAATAAGTATTGTTTGAGTTTTATAAGGTATAATACTTACCCTCCTTCAATCGACCACCATTGACCTTTAGCACATCTGTCGGCCACTCTTGATAATGATTATTAGGAAACTCCATCTTAAGTTTTGACCATGATCGACATTTTAGATAAAGCAATTATGGGTTATTTTGAGAAGTCAAAACACAATGAAGAAAGGAAGCTTCGACAAAAGGGATAAAAAAACCCTAAAATGAAGTCATTTTCATTTTCTTCTATCTGTTGACCGCCGCTCTACTCTACAACTCCATTGATAACTAGGGTTTCTTCAGGCTTTTGGCTTCTCCTCACGGCCTTTCTCTGTCGAATTCCATGATTTCTTGCATTTCCTAAGTAAAAGAGGTTAGAAGTGGTAAGTTTTGTATCTTTGTATCTCACTGGTATTTCTTCATTTCTATGACTTCCTTAACATGAATGGATGCAGCTATGTGACAGAGAGTTAAGACTTCTTTAAAGTCTTTTAACATACTTCTTAATGTCTTTGTGTTCCTTTACCTGCCACTGTAACCTTTTCATCTCTGAGGCGCTTGTCATAAAAAGGAGGCCGCAGCTAGAGATCCCTCCATACAAGAAAATGGAGTAAGTTTCTTCTTCTTCAGCGCCCCCCCCAGTTTTTTTTCTCTCCTCTTGAATTGTACCTTTGTGCCATGGCCATAGTTGTATATTGTTTTTCTTCACACTTTTGGCTGAATATATAAAATGACAAGGGTTTACAATATTCTGAGATGGATTCTCCTTTTCTTTAAGAAATGACTTTCTCTAGATATTGCCATGGCTTCTACTATCATTCTCTGTGTCACATTCTTTCTTTTATCACAACAACAAAAGAAAAATGAGGGTTTTGCAAATTACATGAGATGGGTTTTAACATTTCTTGAAAGAGAAAGCTTTCACTGTAATAGTTAAGGTACTTTCTTGCTTTTTGTGCATTCTTGACCCTACAGATGTAGAAAGTATAAGGGTTTAAAATTTTACAAGTAGGGTTATTTATTTTCAATTTTCTTCATACAAAAACTCTTTTGTGGGGCACGACCATGTACCATTTTAAATTCTGTAACTCATCTTTATCATAAGATATGAAAATAAACTAAGGTTTTTACAAGCTTCTGTATGCATGCTTCTTTCCTTATGAGAAAAATGGGTAACTGTACTTCATCCTCTGCTTTATGTGCATGGCCATGAGGGACTCTGAGGGCTTTCTATCTGTCGTTCAAAAAATGTGCTTTCTCTTGTGCATGAATACAAGCTTGTCTGTCATGCACTTATGAAAAATATCATACTTTCCTTTTGACTATAGCATACCACTGTATCTACCCTTCGAACACTATCATTACAACATGTAGTTACTGTTCCTTTTGTGATCACCATGCCAAAACTTGATCACTTTCTCTTTTTGACTATCTATGTTGACTTACTTGAATATCATTTATTTCAATGATTTTTATTCCATGTTGGGATAGTCATGATCATGACTAATTTTCACACCTTACTCACAAGCAAAGTGGTAAATATTTGTCCTATTTTATTTGCCAAACCAAACATATGGTTGTTGAAGTGGATGATATTTAAGCACAATCATTTGTATCTTTCAGTATTGCATTACTGTTATTAACTCCTCATTTGTGTTGCTTCTTAGTATATACACAATCATCCTCTTAGACTGTTTATGGTGATCTTGATAGCTCTCTAGGCATTTGTGACTGTCTCTCGTTATTATGAAGGTGACTATGCGTAATGAACACCAAGTATACATATGATCACCATGCTCTTGACCTTGATAAAAGACATCTCATCAACATACTATATCTTTTTCATTGACTGCCTACAATAATTGTTGTTTACTATCTCTTTCCTCTGGCACTATTAACTGTATGCATGAGTAAGGCTTAAAATTTTTGAAACAAGGGTTTCAAGGCATATAGTAAGATTTTTTGACAAAATAAAATTATCTTCATGACGTACTATTGTCCTCTTCATTTCATTAGTGTGCTTTGCCTTCAAAGGGCCTATATGAGATCTCACTGTCTGATACTATCATCTTATGCTCCTGACTGTTAGACTCAGTCTTATTTGTCCTCATCCACTATGCACCACTGTATTCTGCTCTGGTTTAGACTATTCTGAGCTCATGATACTTCTCTTCAGTTCACCCTCCTAACAATGGCAAGACACTATATATCTTTTATCTCTCTTTTGTGTTTACCCCAACACAGAGATGGTCTGACTATAGACATCTATATTTATTCTTGATGACTATACTTTTATGGCTTTTGCTCTGGATGACAATATTGCTTCTGAAGCACTTATACCTATATCTAGAGTTCCATTTAGTAATCTCTGCAAAAACTCTTTTACTGTAATACATGTGCAGATATTACTCTATCTTTCTTTGCAAAGGTGTTTTACCGTGTGAAAATGATGAAGGAAAAATTCTTTGCTATTAATAGCCTTCTTTGATTTTGGTAGCAAATTCTTCATATATCTTCTCTCCAAATTATATCTGTTGGATCTTTGTTGGCAGAATTACCATTTATTTTACCTTGTATGCACTTATTCACAAGGTCTTTTAGACACAAGAACCTCTTATGCCCTTTTCCTTCAAAGGTGAGGACATCATGCATCTTTTAATCAGATTAACAAGCGTATAAGAACTATATTCTGGATGTGATGATGTTTGTAAATGTGTGCTGGGTGTAGACAGGACATTGGCTGTCTAACTCTTTTACATAAAAGAAGATAAATTTATTAGATAAGTGCCTTGAGCATTTATAACAGGAGCTAGAAATTGTGAGAATGATGCCTTGGTACTACTACCAACATTTTTAAGAAATTCTAATTCATGTTCCTTGGTGACAACTATACCCTCCTTGATAGCTGTTCCATGTTTTAAACATTTTTTGTCTAATGTTGATGACTATTCTTAATGCAGGCTTTCAATCATGTCCTTCTCTGTACATCCCATCCACCATGGACTCAAAATAATTATTACCCTCATTGATCTTGCACACACAACATTTGGTGTTTGTTTGCACTGGGTTCTAGAGAACCAGAAAAGGCTAGGAAAACTGTGCTATTTCCAATATCTTGCTAAACATATCCATGTGGACTGTTGTAAGCACCATCACTGGCTTTCCTTGCCTCAATCAAAATTGTTTTGATATTTTCTACCCCTTCTTCTAGATCTGTGCATGTCTGTAAAGTGAATGTTCACCTTGAATCTCTTATGACTTCTTTAATGACTATTCATGCATTTGATCCTTTCTAAGTGAAAATGGTGAAAAAGACTACTTCTAGTGCCTATGCCAGGGAAGTATGACTCCTATGTTGGAGTAGAATGCATCTGTTGCTCATCAGTTGGATGTCCAACCTCACTATGGATGTCTCTTACTATATTGCCTTAGTGACTGCTTTCTATCTGGTACTTGGTGAAGTGAAGCTACCTAAAGCTATCCACTTGGAGACTGCTTTTTCCCTTCAAATTAATGACTGTTACCTTCTTGCTTATGAATTTTTCTTATGATGCACTTGCAACTTGAATGTGATAGGACTGTCAATCTTTGGCATGACTGTCCTTTGTATGTTTTGGACTGTTACTTTGATTATCATGCATCCAAATAGCAAATTTACACTTCATTAACAATATGAGAAATACCTGTTACTAAGTGCTTCTCTATTTTGTAGCTGTACTTGTGTTCCTTATTGCATAGCATGGCATTGAATGGTACCCCTACCTTTGATGTATCGTATGTGGACATAAGCTCTTGATAACATAGCACAGAGGTAGCAACATATGATGTAATCGTTTATCACTCCTGATATCTTTCTAGACTGAAAAAGAAAGAAGCATGCTAGGCTCTACCCTTGTGGGAGCCACATTTCCTCCACATGCTTTAAGGTCTTCAAATCAACAACATTACCTTTCCTATACATCTAGAGCTCTAATAGGACTTTCCTCAATTTTTTGCAGGTTCAACTGATGATAGGAGCTGAAGATGAAGACTGAAGACCAACATCAACAAAACAACCTTCTTGCTCAGGCAATGATGGATGTTTTCTTTTATCATGTGTTCATATTATTTCTTTTATCATTCAGATGTATTGCTTGCATGTTTACAATTGCTCAGTCTAGTTACTCCCACGGCTTGTGTGGGACACATTTGAACACTTCTTTTAAACATGATCAGTTAATTTATCTTATGCCCTTGATGTATGTGTATTTATTTTTCAATCAATGCATAGGATAAAGTAACAGATACTAAATTTGTATGTTCTAAATATGACATGAAATAATAGTTCAAATAAATATCTTTCTTTCTTTCTTTCAAATATGATCAAGTGAATAATCAATCTAACTTCTAACTCCTAAAAGATAACATTATGTTAGCTCAACCGTATTTCTCAAGAATGATTGATACCTTGACAACTTGATTCCCTTGTCATGATGACTCATCAGTCCTGATTGGACTGATGGGTTATCCTATCAACTAAATCCCATCTCTGCTTTGTCGAGACATCAACTGTTCATTAAATGCATAACTTCAAAGTTTTCTTTTATTCCTTCTGAACAACTGCACTTTGGTCTAACTAAATTTAGTGTGAACAAAATTTAGTAACAGTTGGATTAAAATCATGAAAGGCAGCGAACGAAAAACTAATGCGTCACATTCACTTCATTCTTGTTACTTATCTATGTGGAAAGATAAATGTTGTTTCTTGAGCTTTTAAGGGGTTGTTGTCCTATAATTTCTCAAGTACTTCATTCAGCAAATTTTTTAGCAAAGGTCAAAATCTTATATTGTTTTGTAGTTCTTTTTTTCTTGGTTTCCCAATAATTGTACCAGGAATTGATTTTGGAATGGATGAGGGTTTTCAAGACAGAAGAAATGAAAAAGAAAACATGCTAAAGCATGGCTTTATGATGTGCTCATATTCTTAGCTTGTTTTGTAATTCCTCTTTTCCTTGAACCAATGAAAATATGGATTATGTTATGCAGAATTGTTCCGCCTTTCACAAATTTTAAGGATGTGCTATCAGAGGGATGTAATTGATTATGTAAATATTTTATGTAACATGGTCAGAAAAAAATTGGATGAAAAGAACATAATGCTTTTTGTATTATTATGTACAATTTTCAATACAAAGAACACTTTCTCTTTATTGTAAAATATTATTATGTATTAGGTTTAATTAGTAGATGGATTGGCTGCAGTTTAGGTCATTCATCTGGTAGTTTTGGGCAATGTATTTTATTTTGTCATTCAGATAAAGCAACATAAATGCGTTGATTTTTCGACAGACCTTACTTTCACATAACTTGTTTTACTTATCTCAAAACCAGTTTGAGTCATCCGTGTGGTAGTTCTGGACAATATTTTGAAACTAAATGTTAGAATTAGGCTATATTTGTAGTTTCATATCTATTTGACCTTATCTTGAAATCTAGATATTGTACATACATTAGAAAGCTTAGGTCATGAAGTCATTTTGATGCCACCAATGGTAGCTCTGCATTCTTTAAGGGAATTCGATGAGCTCCCTAGTTTAAATTCCACATTGAAAGGTCCTAAAAATGCAATATAAGAAAGTGAAGAAAACACTAAAATTTTCAATTTTTAGAATTTCCAAGTTTCTGTTCAGAACTGCGACATGGATGAGCTAAACTACTCCCTAGATCATTTATACTTCAATGGATATCTTTGTTTCTTTGCTGTGACCAACGAGTGTGTGGTGTGCCTACTAATGTTAAATTATGTAATCCCCATTATTATTATTATAGTCCCCCTTAATTTGTTTCGCAACTGATCTTTTAGCTACCATATTTGCCATGAAGATGTTTTCAACTCTGCTCTTGATAAATACTTTAAGTTGTTTCATCTACTCCATTTCTAGAAAAGGTTTTCATATAATTTTCATGCCAATCTCATTATGAGAGCTTTGTTGAAAATTTGTAGAGTTCCTTATTTTTATTTCCCTTACAGCTATTGCCTTTGTAACCTTCTTCCATCTGATTATACAATATCTAAATTGATATGACCAACCCTTTTATAGAAAGTTTTGATGAATACTTCGTAGGCAACTCAAGAATTGGCTTAGATAGTGGCTATACAGTAAGTAAGTATGCTAGTCTCATTTGCAACCATTCTTTGGACTATGTTAATAATCTTTCATTGCTGCTTATATACTTTTTAGTGATTTATTGGTTGGTCTTGTGTGTTCTTATTCTTATCTTTAGATTTATGTTAATTGATTGGTTCCCTCGTTTTGAGGACATTGTATTGCTTTTGATACGTTGTTTTGTTGTTTATGGCTTGCTAGGTGGGTGTTAATTCATTCTGTTGCTGGGAGAGGCTTTTAGCAATATAGGTGAGTGATGTTATGGATTATGTCATGGTTGTTTATTGGTCTTGGTTGCGTGGACCAATGTACATGTTGTATTTATGTGTGGGGAGCAGGTTATTTATGGCATGGCTCAATCTTTTTGTGTTGGAAGAAAGGCTTTGTCTTCTGTAATGTGCTCATAGAATAGCTAGAGGTGTTAGTGCAATGCCTTTCCATATGTGATGCATAGTGTTTGTTTGCAAGACATGGGTGTCCATGTTTTGTTTTTTGTTTGTAGTTGGTTTGTTATGAGTGTGTAATTAATAGATTTTTGTAAATAGGTGTGTTTATGTGGGATTTGAGCAGGGAGTGGGGTTAGGGTTATAGGATGGTGGTAGGTAAAGTATAAATTAATATTATTTGAAATGATAAATGTTTTCCCGTCTAGACATGATTTGGTTTTTTGTAGTCATGGCCAGTTGCAGGAAGCATAAAACAAGGGCCAACCGAAAGAAGAATGCTCAAGGTGCTGTTGATAAAGACGTGGTGGGCCTTGTTGATGCTGGTTTGAATATGGAGGTTAAAGTGACATCAGATTTAGGGACTCCTGCAACGATGATGTAGTGGGTCAAATTGTAGCGTGTCAAGCATTGTGAGGCGTCATCTGTGGCTCAAACATCTAGTAAGGAGATGCAAGGAAATAATTGCAAATTAGAAACAAGCCTTCGACCATTAGGGACTTTCCATTTGGATGTGGCTGAAATACACCAGAGTTGTCTAAGGATGTGCTTGATGAATATAAGCATGTTCATCCCAATGATGTTGTTTTGCAAAAAATGTCTGACGAGGATGAGGAGCGAGAGGAGTTGTTGGAGATGTGAAGACAAAAAAATAGGACAATACATTAGGCTAGGAAAAAATCATGATTCTTATCGTGTGCTCTATTGGGCTAGGATTTTTAATGGTAACTGTTTGTAGCTTCTTTGAACATAGTTTTATTGTATGCAGTTGCCTAGTAACTGCCATACTTGCATGTATTGGTCTTGATATTGTTTGGATTATGTTTCAAGATCAAATTTGCTTCGATATTGAATAGAAATGTGGTGTATTTTCAAGGTCCATTGTGATGTGTGATTTGGTTCAAATCCATGCTTATGACAATGTATTTGATATAATGTATGGCATTGTATGGCATCTTATACCGGTTAATATTATCAATGGCAAAATAATTTTTTGTTTTCTTTACATGCTTGGTACAACTCAAATGTTTTTTTCAACTTCAAAATTATTTTGTAATATTGTGGAATAAGTTCAATGAAGTGAAAAGTAGCAACACTTTATGTTTTTCCAGTTCCAAAATTATTTTAGACACTTTTAAAGGCATGTGATATTGGATTGTTGTTTGCAAAGCAGGCATACACTATATTGCTAAGTTCTTGTGTAATAACTAACGATAATAACTTATGTTGCCTTGGGATATGCTAGTATAGGCTAGAATCAGTTGGACATTGTTGGGGATATTCATCTACTCCTTAACACCATGGAGGAGTACAAGGTCTCTCATACCTACAGGGAAGGTAATGATGTGGCAGATGCCATGGCAAACCTCAGGACTAACAACAATGGTTGGCAGTGATGGAGGTGTTCTTCTAGGTTGCCCAATAGAATTCAAATTCTCATAAAAAAGGATGGATGCAAGCACACAGATTAAGTGGTATGGGCTCCTAGCCATTTGCACGCTCTGGATATGGAGGTGCAATTACCTTATTATGAGGAATAGCAAATCTTTAATTGTGTTGGATGCTGTTGATTTTCAAACTCATAGTGGTGGGGAAAGAATTACCGCTATTCAAATTTTTTCGAGTGGGAGTTTTGAGACGAATATGTGGAGGCTGATTAGGACTCCTAATAGGATGTTGAAGTGGCAAGCGATTGGGGGTGGGATGACTGGATGATAGGCTAGCTCGGGAGTAATAATTTTCTTACCATCCCAATCTCTAGTGATGGTCATGTTCGCATGTGATGGCGGGCGCGGGTCTTTTCCAAGGAAGAGAACTAGGGTGGCAAGGGCAATGCATATATCTAAAATCATGATGTCAAATTTAATGCAGGGATTCTATGGCCTTTGAAATGATGGAATTGCATGGAGGGATTTGTTTCCTTTTATGTGTATCCTGCTAGACATTTTAGCATAATTTGCCTTCAACATTTCGTTTTGCTCTGGCTGTTCAGTTCTTAGGATTTCAAGATGGGTGTTGACATTATCAAGATCAAGCCGACCTCACCTGAGGAGTTTAGGCAAGATCCTATGGTTTGGCATATCATATAGGAGGGGGAGGTGGCATCCTTCCTTGAAGTGATGATCAGTCATGATGATAATTTGTCCCGATAGTTTGTGGAGTCATGGGACGACGATACCATGCAAGTCTAAGTGGGGGGTATTGGATTTGAAGTCTTTGAGGAAGTGATTAGGCAAGCCACGGGGCTTCCCATCAAAGGAAAGAAGCACAGTCGATGCAACAAGGTGCTAGACCCTAAAAATATGGGGATTTTTTTTAGAGAAGGAGAAGTTGCTGTGAAACTCCATGGTGGGTTTGAAAGAGAAAAGATGGCAGATCTGTGGGGGAAAGTCTACCTTATGATCATGAAATACTTCACATTGGAGGGCTGGTTCAAGGTATTTTACCATTACCATTTTACTTTACTTAACCATTTCAGAAATAAGTTAGAGCTTAATTTCCCCTTTTTTTCTACTGTCTTCCTTGGAGAATTCCATTAAGTCTGCTAAGGAAATTCATGCTAAAAAACCCTAACTACCTTCTCATCCCTATTCACCAAGGGCTTATCCTTAGGCTATATCATTTCCATTTGGCTCGGTGCCCCCAAAACAAATCAAAGTCAGCATGCTTGAGGATACCCTGTTGGCTCAGACTCCTACTGCGAAAGGAAAAGCCAAGAAAGCTACTAGGTCCCTTAAAATATCCCCAAAAAGTCCTAAGGGGGGACCTAGTATTGAGGACAACCAAGGTACTACCCCCGTTGGGTCCCCTACTCACAATTCTAGGATTAAAACCCCCAATATTGCCATTCGTAAACTTGATACCCCTAACCTAGATACCGAGAAGGAAACTATGGTGTCTGCTAAAAGAGACCAGATGGTGAAAGAGGATGAGGGTATTTTACAGTCTAAGAAGGCTAAAACTAGGAGAGTGGAGTTAAAAAGGGATGAGGGACCTTCGAGAATTATTTACCTAGACTCAGAACCTAAGCAGATAGAGAGTGGGGGTGGGGGTGATGCTGGTAAGAATATTGCCCAAGGAGCCCATAAGTCCAACTGTATTGCTAGTATCCCATCCACTAATCCCCAGGGCATGGATATTTCTAAGGATTTTGAGTTTGTGGAGACACCATTAGGGAGGGAGAAGATGAAACACCCACTGAATTTGTTCATGAGGATAAAGGAGTAAGTCATTTTGTTGAACTAAACAAGCTTGGCTCGGAAGAGATGGAGGAGGAGGCCAAGGAAGTTCGGGGACAGAAGAAGAAAGGAGGATGCTTGTTGTGTAGTAAGACTAGTAGAGAGTTGAAGCTACTTAAATCCAGGATGGACAAGATGCAGAAGAAATGGCGGGTGATGACTGAATTTGCTGCCAAAGATCTTCACCGTGTGGCCTCAGTGTTTGTTGATGTTAAATAGTTCGATGACAAGGTCAAAGATGTGGGGGTGGACAACCTAGGTGACTACAAGGATATGGTTACCTTCTTGGCTAAGTATGAGACGTCTGATAGTCCCTAGTGGGTCTACTACTTTTGTCTTTCTGATTAGTCTCATTTTTTACTGTTGTTTCTATGCTATTAATGTACTATTTTTGGCTCGTTTGAGGCCTTTTTATGCCCTAGGGTGGCTTTGTAGAGGGTTCTGGACCCTTTTTTCCAGCTAAACTAATAAAAAGCTAATGACAATAACTTAATTGGTCATCCTTGTAATGGATGTGGCACTAACTCGATAACCAAAGATATTCTAATTGAGATGAAACAATATAGTATTTGTGTTGCAATACTGACCCACATGCAAAGAGGAGCATTTTGCAGGTTCTATTGTATAGTTTGCAGTTTTGCACCATTTCAAGTAATAGTTTAAATCAAGCATGCAATGGAAATGGTTGGTGATTGGGCATAGAGTACTGGGCATTTGTCATGCCCTCCTTACTTCTTGATAAGGCGTCTATTCCCTATATGTGTTATTTTTAGTGTTTAGTAATATTTGAGTAGATATGTGTTGTTGTATTCTCAAAATATGGTGGGGTGGGAAAACTTGCAATTTGAGTTTGGGCTTCAAGCCCATATGGGTATTGCAAGTCTTTGTGAACTTTGTCTTGCTACATGGGCTCCTCTTGGGTGGAATCACTCCAAAAAGTTCTTGTGTATTTCGGGAGATGAAAGTTTGTCTTTACTGTTTGTTTTAGTGACATCAATGTTATGTGTGGTTTGCTGCCGTTTGCAAAGATTACAAAATTCTCTTGAATCTTGTGTAAGGAGTTTTCCTAGCATAGTGTTTGGGCTACATGGTTTTTTTGTTAATTATTTGAAAATGAGCATTTTTTAAAAATGTTTTGAAGCTCTTTCGTAGCTTGTTGCTATGGCAGCGTAGTGTCCTATCATGTTTTGCGAGCCTTCTTTGTTCATCAAAATTGCCATGATTGGGTATGGGTTGGTTCCATTTGTAAAACCTTATATATGGGGTGTAGCTAATATCTTAGTGATAACATAACTTTTATATCATTCCACCATAATTATACACCTTCTAGTGGTTGGTTATATTTGCAAAATTTGAATTGTTTCCAAATTTTGAGTATAAGATCAATGGCAAATGTAGCGTACTTTATTCTTTATTATGAAGATTTGTACGAACGTCTTGATACAGTTCAATGTCTGGGTTTTCAATCTCTCTCGCCACATTGTGTTTGTGCATTTGCATATTTTAGATAGGTAGACTTGTGTTTGAGCCCTCGTGCATTCCTTGTGGTATTTATATAGAAAAGATTCCAATTTTTTGAAAATAAATTTCAGGAAGCTTAAGAATATTCAAAGTGCATTAGAAATGGCTTCAAATTTTTGCATCTTAGTTCAAGTTGAGAATAATGAACTATGCTTGTATGGCTGATGATGTTACATGAAATTTACCTATTTTTTCCTTTTTTGTGCTATATGCTTCATAAGTAATTAGTTTGTTGGATGTCTTCCAGATAAGACGATTGGGGATAAGAGTTCGATTACTCTCACTGGAGAAAATGTAGAATGTTTCAATAACCAGACAAAAAAAGTTCAAATTCCTTTTTGAATAAGTCTTTTATGCATTTTCTAAGTAGGGCCGTGATTCTGTTATTGCTGAAAAGATCTCTCTATGTTTTATCTATTCTCATATCTTTGTACTGTGTTTTTCAAATTTATGAAAGTTTATCATTGCAATTTAATTTTCTAGGGCCTTGGTAAAAGGGGATATTTGGTTGTATTGATATTGATAAAAAAGAGGATGGCTGATTGGTTCAAGCCAAGCAAACCAAGTCATTTACAATTAACTACAATCTTTTGATCATCATTTATTCTAGATATAAAAACATAGAAGTAACATAGATGCAAGATCTATCAAGCAATTTAGTAAAGGACCAATGTATGAATTTATCTCCTTAAAATTCACTATTTTTCAATAATTTTTTAAATTAGCCAAGTTTTGTCGAGTCTGCACCTAGTTTTGGCACTGAGTCAAAGTTAAGAGTCAAAAATTGGCTCGTTGAGTTCAAGTTTCAATGCTATGGCTTCGAATTCTCCCACTTACTCTATGTCAAAATTAAAGAGGCTTATGATTAGAGTGAATGGTGTTTTTTGTACATAAGAGTGTTGGAATTAGGCCGGACAACTGAGAGGGGGGGTGAATCAGTTGTCCCACAAATTTAACCTTTTCAGACTTTAATCTTCTTTCACAACATACAAACAGATTAATGATGTAAACATTAAAGCATGAATCAACAACACATGAGCAGAAACAAAATGAACACACTTGAGACCAAGATTTTTTTAACGTGGAAACCTAGTTAAGGGAAAACCACGGTGGGGGTTAACCCACAAGATTTGTACCCTGTTAAAAGTACTTGAAAGAAATGGGAAGGCACTTGCCTTCGGGTACACTGCCTACAGGAATTTATATTTAATATAGAAATATTTAACTGAGAAATAGCATCTTCATCATGCCTAGTTCAGTCTCATTGAAAGCTCACAAAAACATCTGCTCTATCCCCAAACACTTCTTCACTATCTCTTCATCCTTTACTACTCTTGTTCTTCTATTTCTCCTCTCTTGGAATGAACATCACAGTTAGCTTGACTTAATGCAGATCACTATACCGTCGGCCAAACATGGTTGGGGATTAAATCTTCCTCGAACAATATGCCACGCTCTAGAGAATTGCTCTAAGATCATCCGCAACACGCTTGAATCATCCGGTTGGCCAAGACTAGGAAAAACAACAACATCAAGGAAGCAATCTCGAACAATGAGCTCAATCTTCAATGCGGACCTCCAACACAGCAGGCACACAATCCAGAGACCTCCACAAGCACATTGAATTCAGCAATAACATCTGCAGTACTGCAAATCAACAGAATCACTTGTATCTTCATCCGGTATCTTAAGAACACTGTCTATCATGACTATCACACTAGAAAGATTGCTTGCAGACCTCCAAACCACGAACCACTTGAGTTGATGACACAGATTGACTCCCCAAACATGTCTCTAGATCCACAGATCATAGTGTTTCATTTGCGGAGAAATCTAGACCAATTTCTTGTCACTCTGTCTCTTCTGAACACTGCAAAACCCGGTTCTAGTCAGATGGCCATAACTTCTTCAAATCTTCATGCAGACCTCTCAAATCTTAATTGGGGATACTTCAAACAATCCTCTATACAGCCATGTGGTCCGCGTACTTAGATCTTCATTAATTTTCTCAATATCCTCAACATTTCAGTCTTCTAACCAGACAATAAAATAGGATACAATTGACATCAATGGCAACAAAGATATGTTGACATCAATGACAACACCACTTAGGCACCTATTTGCAACAAAGAGATAGTGTAACCATTACTACAGAGCTTGAATGATGGCTTACATCTCCTTCTCATACGTGGAATACCTATGTACCATGTCATTAGTGGTGTGCAATATTATATCCATGTTTAGTGAGAATTAATTTGACTCAAATGCATTTATCTTGAATTCACAAAGGCTATATTCATTGCAAGCATTAAAAATCATTCACAAAGGCTATATTCATTACAAGCATTAAAAATCATTCACAAAGGTTAGATTTATGTTCTTCCCAAGTTTTGTTGTAGATGAGGATGCCATCCAAGTAGACAATGATAAAAATGTTAGTGAAATTCTATTACACATTTGCAAAATCAGATGTACAACTATCTTTTCAAAAGTTAACACTCACATGATCATTGAAATTTCCAAACTTTATGTGCTCAGTTGCAAGGTTCACCAAATAGATACCCTTATGTTGCTTTCCAAGTTGACTTGATCAAGTCCCAAATCACCAGCCTTCAATGCAAATTTCTCAATAAGCCTAAGGAAGAAGGTCTCATCTACATAGTGTCAGATGTCTTTTAACATTGGGAGATTTCATCCTAGCTGTTTAGTTTATAGTTGCTCAGTGTTGGGCTATTGTTGTGCACATTGCCTTATTGAATGTCATCCCCTTCTTTTGATTGGCATTGGAGTCATGTGGTAATGGTTTTCATATCTACATTTTGTTCAACTGGATCTTATTGCAGTGCTGGTTGGAGTAGTTGTATGTGCTCTTTAGTTTATGATTTTTGGTTCCGATTTACTAAGTTTTCTATTATGACATTTTTTGATGATGAGAAGAGCATTCATCTAGCCCTCCCATATTTGGGTTTCAATTTTTGGCCTGGTGCTAGCTGGGATGATTTCCTTCCTTGGTTGACTATTATATAAAGTGATCTCCTCTTCCTATGAAAGGTTAAGTGTTGGCCCTATGCATCTTCCTTTGACTTCAACAATGTATTATGGATGTTTCTCCTTCTCTGTCATCTTTGGTTCTCAAGGCCTTCAGTTTTGAGGTCTTGTTGTTTGCATCAGGCTCATGTTTTTCATACCTCCGCCTGGTACTGTTGAAGCAGTGTTATCATGGCTCTCTTGACATCATAATTGTTATGGTGAACATGTATTTGGAGGCCACTTGAGAGGGTTTTTTGTCCTATGTTTATGCTAGTTGGATATTTCTATTTGTTTTCTCCATGTGTTGTTTGCAAGTTGTATCTGTTTTCAAACTGTTCTTTTTAGCCTAGTCTCTCATGTAATCATTGTAGTCCATGAAACCACATCTCTTTCAAGCATTTTGCCAAACAGTTCATGCACTTTACCTATGCTTCCACATTTTGCATACATGTCTACGAGGGTACTTGCAACCACAATATTTGACGAAAATCTGTATTCAATTATTCTTTGATGGATGTCCATGCCTAGTTCCAAATCTCCCATTTTAGCACAGGTTGGGAGGATGCTGACAAAGGTTGTGGAGCTCGGCTTCAAACCTGCCAATTGCATTTCCTTAAATGCCTCCAAGGCACTTTCAAAGAACCCATTTTGTGCATATCCTGCAACCATTGCACTCCAGGAGATGACATCTGGCCTATGCATTTCTTTGACAAGCCTCAAAGCCTCATCCAGAGAACAACCTTGTGCATATCCTGCAATCATGGTATTCCACAAAACCACTGCAATCATGGTATTCCACAAAACCACATTTTTTCAGGCATTATGTCAAACAATTCACGTGCCTTTTGTATGCTTCCACATTTTGCATACATATCTAGCAGTGCATTTTCAACATCTGACAAAAATCCTCTTTCAATTATGCTTTAATGCATATCCATACCCTCTTCCAAAGCTCTCAGTTTGGCACAGGCTGGGAGTATAGTGGCAAAGGTGAACTGATTGGGTTCAACACCTATTCGTTGCATTTGGTGAAACAGTGTGAATGCCTCGTGAGGAAAGCCATGTCTTCTGTAAGCTGCAATTATGATATTCCATGAGAAGCTGTCTCACTCCTTCACATCGTCAAAAACTTTATGAGCATCTACCAAACTACTGCACTTTACATACATGTTGATAAGATTATTTTGAACAAATGTGTTGGCGGCAAGTGCAACTCTCCTGTGAGTGATGAGAGAGTGGATTGGCTTACCTTGTAAAAACCCCATTCTTGGCAATGCAAATCTGCAAAGAGTTTATTGGGGTGTTGTTTGTAGTAAGCAAAATATGTAGTGCCATTGGCAGTGGATGGAATTGGCATTTGGTTACGCTTGAATTTCAATTCCCATTTTGTTTTGAAAGGGTTACTGCCATTCCCTGGTTGTCAAATTTATTGTGGAATGACCAACATGTCTGGAACATGTGAACAATAATATATAAACCATCTTTGTCTCTTGTTGTAGCACAACGTATCATTCAATCTACTTCTACCACAGTAACAATGAAACAACTGAGTCTCTCCTCGAAAGTGGTTTTATGACTATCTATATCTTCCATCCACTTAGGCAAATCTAGGTTATCTTCCTTTATCATTTCTTTTGATAAATTGGGTATTTGTTTTTCTACTCTAGCCTATTGAATAGCTACCTTCAACCACATCTATGCACTCGATCAGTAATTTCTTTTAGTTTCTTCCACAACAAATTTATAGCGGTATCCATACCAAAATGAGTTTTTGACAACTCCATGCTGAATAAAACTAGCAGATACCATAGTAGCGACTCTAAGGATTTAGGATAAATATAAGTTAAAATTCTCACTTGTACATAGAAGTTGACAAGTCGTCTCTTCCATGATACTCTATTTGATCCTGACTATTAGGGAAACCTGTAGGCAAGAAATATAGGAAATTGCAATAGCATTTTTGTTTTTTTCTCTATGATTAAAAGTTTTAGCTTTCACTAAAATAAGAAATTTGTCTGTTTAGATTTAGAAACTCCCATCAGCAACAACAGTAGATACTCCAGCCCTTTGAGGGAGACCATGCTTGCTAGTGAGTAGAGGAGAAGAGGTGGGAGATGCCAAACCTTGTGCTATTATTTAACATGAATGCTCTCTAGAAACATTCTCGGATCAAACATGGAAAAACCTTAACAAGAATATGGGGTGATTGAAGCAAGATGCAAATATTGCACTTGCACTACAAATCTTAGGCAACCTCGATCGCATGTATGGGAATTGCTCTCACACCATCACAGGGGAAAGAATATTGATTTTCACTTTGCTAAGGGTTTCTTAAATGCTATGTGCAAAGGCCAAGTTCCATTGCTAGATTTTTTTTTGTTTTTGGACTAGTTATAAACCGATTGTAAGTGTAATTGAGACTTTACCAAGCATTGCTTAAGCTTATTGCACTTGGTATGTGTCGAAATTGAAATTGCAATAGCTAGTATCTCATCAAATCTTGGAGTGGAACATAAAATACAGGTGTTGATCTTCAGTGAAGCCTTGAAAAAGCCATGGAAAACAATTTCTTTGTCCATATCCTATAAAAATTATGGTCCGCAAGAATATTTTTTTGGGGCTACTTGATCAAGTATGCTACATGCCTTGTCAAATATGTGAATAGCATGATGAACTAATTTGTTATTTTCTTCATCTTCTTGAGGTGTCTTTGCAATAGTGGTTTTCCCCAGTCCTTATAGTATGGTCTATTGCTTTGATAAGGTGTGGGACATCAGTCTTAGTTAGTGCTACTTTTCTCCTTGGTGATGAAGTGAATATGTAGAATTATGAAAACATTTACTGCTATGCTTTTAATACTAAATATAGAACATAGCAATTAATGTATTTCTCCATGTTTTGAATACAAAGCTAAGCCTCTACAAAATTATCTTTGATATCACACTTTATTTGATCATGCTTTTGAAGCGCTATGCAGAACAAATACTATGTTCCAAGCCATACAATGTATTTCATCAGCACTGCTCAACGAAGAAGGTGTTCTCCATAAGCCCTAAATTATTTGCTTTGATTTGTTAGTTACGAAAATTGCAAATGTTTTTTTGCCATGATTGTTTTTTGAAACATGTTGGATACTTTGTGCAACATGCTTTCTTTTTGTAGAGCGCAAGAGATAGAAATTAACTCCTTTTTAGAGTACAACATTGCCTGTCAAAAATTAGCCTTGCTAGCTTTAAACAAGGATGGATGGTTCTATGGTTGGACTATCAACTACTACAATGAATAGAGTGTGATGTTGACTATTAGAATTGAAGTTTGGACTGCAATTTGCAGTGCATTTGATTCTGAAATTGGGCTTGTGCATCTTGTCTTGCTATATTGGCCTGAGTGCTACCCAGTAGTTAAACTTTATTGTACTTATGATGCAAGTTTCTTTGGCTCTAGATTTATAGACACCGTTCCTGATTATATGATAGAAGAACTAAGTAACTCTTTGCAAATAAATAGAGTCATCTTGGATTAGACAGAGTTGTTCGTTGAAAAAAATCTACGCAAAGAAATGCGGTATAAAAAAAGGATGCTGCGTCTAAAAAGAAGAAATATATAAGCATATTAGTGCTTCTCGCAAGTCAAATTTGCCATGTTTTGGTTCGCTTAGAATTTTATGTATACTCTACAATGCTTTTGGATTGTAGACACTTCTAAAATAGAATTATTTATTGCATTCTCAGAAAACTATACCGAGTTGTTTTCAACAAGTTGGGAAAGAGCCTTCATATGCTAGTTTTGTTTTCTAGAGCTATTCAAAAAGAGATTTAAAGGGGTGGTCGTAGCTGCTATGGTATAGTAAAGGCTGAAAATGAATGTGTATAGAAGACAACTATTTTTGGCAGCCCTTGTTTTTGTTACTATTATAAGCAATTTCTTTTGTGCCAATGTAAAGCAACTATTCCAACATGGCATCTTTTGGTGCCTATATGTTTATTTACGACAACTACTTTGCCATATGGTTTTGCAACAAACTTTACTATATAGCAATGCAAAAGACTCTTGTTTTTTTGACATAGCAGTCCATGTTCCACTCGCCATGTTGTATGTCATAATGACTATTAAAAGAGTTTAGTCTTGACAATTCATTGAAAATCTTTTGCATGGTTTTTTAATTGTCATATTGAACAATATATCTTGTAAGCCACATTCTATATCTGAATTTAATTGTTCTATTTTGAATTTCTTGTATGCCCAAAATTTATTTTTGGACCCGTCTTTCTTTGCAATCAAATTTAAATTGCTTTACCAATCTAAAATTATTTTTGCAACAATACAGTGTAATTCAGAATTAATATTTACAACATATTTGTTTTGTTAAATGGGACTTATCTTTATATCTGTTGTTTATCTTCTCCAAATACAATTATTTTTGTTTGGTAAATTACCTTTCAAATGTCTTTAGATCTGCATGGACATTGCGTTTCTGTGCATTGGCACAACAATAGTAATTAAGGGTTTCATCCTTAATTGCATAATCATGAGAAGTTTCATTCTCTAATTTGTAGATCAAGTTTCATGCTGATCACAAAGTAGAATCATATATAAAATTATCTATTGCAATTGATATCTTCTTCTCCTTGAATTGGCTGCCGTAGATATGTCATTACTGAAGTAGTCATAACTCCTCATACTATCCTTTGACTTTTGCTAACCAAACTTAATTATAATTGTAGTTTCTTATTTTCTTAAGGAAATCACACCCTTTTGACCCATTCGTGGGTTCTTCAGCATTACTGCCCCTTCACTAGAATTTTCACTGACATAATAGTAATGCAATTCCATTTAAGTGCCTGGCAGTAATGATGAATTATTAATAACCCTTGACTTCCAACTCCACACCAACAATTTCCCTTATGTCTTGACTTGCAACTATGTACTAGATTAATGAACATGCTTTATATTGGCTTCCATGATCTACTCTTATCAGCGATGCTCAACTGCTTGATCAAACTGCTAAACTCAATACTTGGTTAGGCTAGTTGAAACCTACATTGTCTCAATATAAAATATATTTGTTGCTAAGTTATATACATTATTTCCATATTCAAATTTATATCTGTATATACTCGTTATGTAGGAACTAATTGTTATGATTGATGCACTACTTAAAACTCTAAACTTAGATATTTTATGCCCTATTTTTTTATTTGTTGTTACATGTTTTGGACCATTTCCTTTGCAGAGCCATCAATTTGTAACAAAGACTTACGTTGTTGGGAAACATATTTATATGTAGTTTGCTAGTCTAGAAATTTCATGCTCAAGACATGGACAACACGATCCCAGAAAAACCTCCTATGAAAGAAAAACTTTCACAACAACCCATAATAGTGGAAATGTACATGCCACAAGAGAAAGCATAACTATTATCAATAGACGAGGCTTTGGACCAAATGCATTCTTTTCAAATTGAGTTGTTCAACTATAAAGTGGGTGATTGCTTGTTTGATACTATGCAAGTATTGATCCATTGTCGTTACACATCAAATGAGCTCCACAATGCCCTTGTTGATTACTTTTTGCATTGCCTTAATAATGGATGTACTGCAGCTCTATCATCTTTTGAGCATGAACTACATCCAACGATACTCTATGACCAACACAATATACATGACAAAAGCACATACCTGCATAGAATGAAAATTTCAACCACAGAGCTCAATGACTACAATGATAAAGGACTATTGGGTGACACATTCTGTATACAATGGCTAGCATGATGGTTGAGCATACCCATATGCCTTTGGTCTTTAACACACAAAAGGTATACTTGCATTTTAACAAAGACTCATACAATTCTACAATATCAATGCTTTTCCATGATGCAAATACAACTTGTGGACACTATGAGCCTGTGTTTTCAAGGATAAAGACATACAATTGCATTCAACATGTACAATCATCCTTGCCAATACCATGCTGTGATCTAGATGATGCTTGGAAGGAAATTGGAAATACAATGGATGGAAAGTGGACTTTATAGGCTTGCTACATTTACTATTGCTTGTTGTGAAACCATGTTCAGTGCTATAGCCTATCTAAGTGGCCAACAATTTGATGAAATCTCCCTCTGCTTGTTTATGGCTCAGTCCTTTGCCAATGCATTGACAACACAAAATAAATTTGCATTGGCATGCTTTGACACATCCATGCATCTTAAAGTAACTAAGAACAACTATCTGTTACAATTGCGATCATTGGTTTCTAGGCTTGGAATGCCAAATGAATAGAGTGGTCTTTAGGGTTGAAAGCTTTGTTTGTTATGGTTGTCACATATATTTCATGCAAGGATACACGTCTAGAAAATAATTAACCAGCCCAAAGCCGAGGTGTATTGCAATTGAGAGAATCCAAAAAAGAATTATAACTTAATTTGTTTTGTTGCCAGCTTAGGTCATTGTTACTATGAACCACTTCAATACAAGAAAGACTTGAGTGACGAGGGCCATACCAAAGTACCATCTTATGCAATGCCTACAACAAGCCATACTAGCTTTGAATCAACTGCATCAAGTCAAAAAAGAAAAAAAGTTGTCACCAATATTGACCATGTTGAACTCAAACATTTGTAGCGAAGCCCAACACACCTATGCAAAGAAACTTGACACAAAATTGACACATCATTAGACATTGCATGCTTTAAAAGAACAAATTCGTGGAACGCAAAAGCAACAATCATTAAAGATGCCAATTGCTAGAATATCTTTTGATATTTCAAGTTTTTCCAGATAGCACATGTAAAAAGAAAGTGCCTAGTTATACCAAAGCCTTCATGCCTACACTGTCATTGTGTTGTTTAAAAGCCAAAATTTGAGATGCACAAAAACAACCACCAGGTAAGCAATACAAAACAATTTTTTCTCATGCTCCTGCCATTCCACATGGATCAAAGCTTAAATCTAGGCTATGCAACTCTTTTTTATCTTTGAAGGCAAGAGCCAAGCATAAAAAAAAGGAAGCAGACATCTGTGCAAAACATCAAAATCCAAAAATCTATTAACACATATTTACCAACTATCAAAGACACACCCACTCAACCATGTATTCTTTGTGAGAGGCTTTATTTCCATAAGAATGTTTTCTTGACCAATAATGCACTTGTCAATGCTTTCTCTTTGCTTGCTAATGAAATTCAAGGAAAAACAATGGCCATCCTAGGCCAACCCATATGTAGACCATGTATAAAAGATACTTTGAATGACAAGGTCCTTGCTTTCACTGTTCCATCTAGAATAAGACATAATACATGAATAGATGTTGTCCATTCATTGAGTTCTCTAGAAGAAAGGCTTGTCTCTTTGCGAATTGCCTTTGCACAAATAAGGTGCAAATAGGATATAAAAGAGCACAATATGGCTTTCTTGGCACAATCATCAATGTTCCTATAGACTTTGATAGGGTGCAACAAGCATTGCCTAGAGAGATGGATGAAACTACAACAGTTGCAGTTAAATTAAAATGCAAACTAGAATATCAAAATGCATATGTCTAGGGCAATGTTAGACCTGCATGTGTAATAAATGCTCTAACAAGCCTATTAAAAACACCATTGTATAGAAAAGAAAATGTTCTTGAGATTGGGAATCTCTATTCACAAAAAAACTAAAACAGACGCAAAGAGACTTTGAAGTTGACCCATTTATCGATACTTATGCAACTGATGATGATGAGCCCATAGCTAAATCAATTGTACATTGGTTTAATGAGCCACATGCTATCAAAGACCTAGATAGTACTATTATTGAAATTGCAGCTTCTGAAGGCTTCAAACCTCTTGGTATTTTCTAGGATAAATTCTTAGAAGAGATGAACTTTCCTACTTTGTTTTATGGTGCTGCTCGGCCAAATGATGTGACTAAAAACTTTTCCTTTCAAAAATTAGCAAAATGGGAGCTTATGCATAAAGACAATGACTTTGCAACGCACATTACAAATATTTTTTCAAATCTATAAAATTATTATTCGGAAAGTATCTTCATTGGCATGGGTGTGCATAAGAAAAGTTGAATTGAAAGGTGCAAAGTTGCTTGCCAAAGATGTGCGTTGTCTAGCAAATCTTGAAAGAATATATTAAAATCTCCATTGGGCTATAGATCATTGAAAACTATTTGAACTTCATCGGATTATTTAGAGAATGCGAGAAAAAATATATTTGCAATGATAAGGCAATTGGGACCTCCCACTTTCTTTGTCATGTTGACAAGCGCTGAACAATTTTGGGAGCCATTGTGCCAAGAATTACAACCAAAATTGAATGATAAATCATGTAAGTGCAATGAAACTATAGAAGATAAGAACCTAGACTTTGAAATCAGAAAAAATCCAATGCTTTGTAGTCTCTACTTTAATCATAGAGTTAATGCATTTCAAAAAATGATGCTTAAAACCATCAATTATTTGGGTAGGTCTTGGACTACTTTTTTGTTGTACTGAGTTCTAGAACCGAGGTAATGAACATGTTCATTTCATGCTTTGGGTCAAAGATGCCCCTATATATGGAAATTGATCAAACATGTAGATTGAGAGCTTCGTGGACAAATATATTTCATCTGACTCTTCATTGCTTGATGCAAACTTTGTGAAAATGCAAACACACCACCATATAAAAACTTGCAGAAAGTACATAAAATCAAATTGTAGATTTAGTTTTCCCTTGCCACCTATGAGAAAAACAACTATACTAGACCCATTGCCTCTACTTGATAATGCCATGAAAGACAAAGGAAAAAGATTTTTTGAACAACTAACAAACAAGAGCTACACAAAAGAAGTATCGTTTCAAACTTTCTTGCATGAATTTGAAATGACTGAAACAAATTACATTGCAATGCTGCAATCAACACTGACATGCACTATTATCATGTTAAAATGAGATCCAACTGATATTTAGATAAATACTAAATTGCAAAGCAGGTCCCACAACTATGGTATGCAAATACAAATACACAGTTCATTCTAGATGCATATGCTACTGCATCCTATTGCTGTTCATACATGACAAAACAAGATCATTCATTGTCTCTTGCATTTTTCCAGGTGCATGAGCAATGCACTCATGCATATGATGAAAAGATGCAGTTCATATGGAAACTTGGGAATACCTTGCTTAACTATCAACAAATGTCTAGATGCCAAGCTATACACATTGTTCTCTCCTTGCCATTGCATTGAAGTTCAAGGAAAACTATCTTCATTAATACTTCTCCATTTGAGAAAAGAGTTTTTATGTTGAAAAGTCTAAAATTATTGGCAAAAGAACAAGATGATTATGAAAACATCATGTACCCATCTATGATAGAGAAATATACACAACGACCAAAAACATTGATAAATTGTCATTCGCTGAATACTCGACATTCTATTCAAGCAATTCAACCAAGATAAAAAGAAGAACTAGGTCACAAATCATACGCTATGTAAGATACAATCAACATATAGATTTTGAGAATCACTACAGAGAAAAAATGATGTTGTTTATGCCTTTTAAATCTAGTGAATTGCTAACTAGATATCAAACATGGAGTGCATCATTCAATGCCCACAAAACATATATTGCCTGCTGCAAAAGCTGACATGGACAAGCACCCAACAATAGACTTTGGCAATGAAATTGACACAGATAGAGAATGAATAGGCATAGAGAAGTATGATATTGAGACCGATCTAAAGCATACAAAAAAAGCAAAGTTTGTGCATGATAATTGCAACTCTGCATTCTTGGAGACCGCCCATCCATTCTTGCTTAGCAAAGAAGAGTACTTCAATCTACGAAGGCAATTGAACATGGAGAAACAACCAATAAGTTAAAAGACACAATAATGAGCAAAACACTTGCACCCAAAAACCACTATACCTGTTCTTGATAGGTGGGGTTGGCACATGAAAAAATTTCACAACCAAATCAATCTATGAAGCATTGGTTTGGTTCTATGATAAACAACTTGAAAGTGATCCACTCAAGCCTAAAGGTCTCATTGTTGCTTCCATAGGCAAAGATGCATACAATGCAAGAGGAGCCACTGCACATTCCGTGTTTTATCTACCATGCAACTCTTTAAAAATGCTACCTTTAGATTCAAACACACTTGATACCTTGAGCAAGAAATTTGACCAGCTACAACTTTTGCTTATTGATGAGGTATCATTGACTAGCTCTCTAACACTTTACAATATTTATAGAAGGCTACGCCAAATCAAGCACACACCAACAAAACCATTTGGAAATCTTGATATCATATTCTGTGGTGACCTGTACCAAGCATGACCTATATTCGATAGTTGGCTATTAGAAGAGCCAATCGTAAATGGTGCAAAAATGCTATACACATTTTGGGTTGACAATGTGAAATGTTTCCACTTGCATACTGTAATTAGGCAAGTGAATTAATATTTCATTTCCATACTTAATCGTGCTAGAATGTCTCAACAAAACAATCAAGACATTTCCTTTCTAAATGCTATCTATTGTAAGACTCCTCCCAATGATCCAATTTTCTCATACTTGTTTCATATGAATTTGGCTATTGATCAACATAACTAAAAAATACTTGATAGCCTGCCTGGAAACTCTATCGTACTGGTAGCAATAGATAAACAAGAAACATCCACTAATTATATACACTATCAAGGTGAAAACTTTTGATTGCCTAGCACAATTTTCTTGAATCAAGACATTTTAGTTGAGTTAATTACTGGCAATATTGATACACAAGATGGGCTAGTCAATGGTACAGATGGCATTTTCAAATTGCATATAGCTGATGAAAATGATATTGTTTGGATTCAATTCAATGATCCCATGGTCGGAAGTCTACACCGGAAGAAAATGCAAATTCTCTACATAGACCAATTTGTTAAAAACTCAAGATCCTAGGAAAAAAAAATAGTCACTTGAAGTTGGCTTCCTTTGAAAGTGGCATGCACATGAACCATTCATAGAGCACAAGGTCTAACAATGGATGGGCTTGCTTTTGAACATCCTAAAGTCCATCAACATGGTCGTGTTTATACTACTCTTTCACGAGTGAAAAGAATTGAATTATTATTTTTGTTAAACAAATTGCAACAATGAAACTTCAAATTATCAAGCAAAGTGCAAAAGGAAATGGAACAACTCCAAGCCTTAGCACAATGGAAACCACAGTACAGTCTTGCTTTCATGCCTTCTAATCACTTTTGTATATGTTCTTTGACCACACACAACTTTACATTTCATGCAAGTGACATAGCTCATGACCAAGATTTGCTTTGAGCAATAGTGCTTTGCTTTCAAGAAATTAGAGACAATGCCCTTGACCACATAGGATTGCTCAATGTCAAATTCAATTGTCAACATGCATTAAATATCCATGGTTTGTTAACATGTTGCAGAAAAGACCTGGCCTTTCAAAAAATAGAGCCTTTTGTAACAAAGCACATAGAATCAATAACAATTGACCTTTTGCACCTTGACAATTCACTGCGCATCACAAATCTGTATTTGACACATGTTGTACCTGTTGCTGACCTATTTAATATGATAGACAATGTTGTCTAGACACATTGCCACCTAAAAGCAAATTGATTGTTGCTCTTGACTTCAACATTGACATGCTCCAATCTTGAAAAACATAAACGACGTTGCTTCAATTTATGCAGCAACACAAGTTGTCCTTGGTAGTTGACAAGCCAACAACACATGCAGGCACTTTGCTAGACCACTTTTGGATATGTGACATTGAAGTTCACCTTGTAAATTTCACAATCATGGATGCATATTAGACATACCACTTTGCAATTTCTCTTAGCTTTCCACTATAGCACGCACTAGTCCCATTTGCTTCATGTCATGTTCTACATTTTGGTTATTGCTCATGTGTGAACAACAACTATAGTCACTTGAAGGTGTGTAGTTCAAATAAAAATGAACTTGAATAGTACAACAAATATACTTAGAATTGTTCACAATGAAATTACACAAACAAATCTACATATTTTTTGCTCATAGAATTGGCAATACCTAAAACTAATACTTATATTGTGCATACTTTGCATAGGCAACAACACTTGAAACGTCATTGCCATAATTGCCACACAATAACAAATGGGCCATTCAACCTCTGAAGATACCCATCCATCTAAGAGGCATAGAATAGATCAACAAAGGTGCTCACATTAAACACTTCTATTTCTTTACTTTTGCACATGTAACATACTTTACTTTATTACATATACATGCAATTCTAATATTGGATTTGGTGTTTGTTTATTACAGGATTGTTTCTACCCTGGAACAACCCTCAACAAAACAAGAGATGCAAAAATAGTTACTGTTCCATGCCCTGCATATCATCTCATTCCTTTCTCTACTTTTACAAGTATTGTTATCTTTATATACAAAACATTTAGTCATAGATTAGTTTTGCACTGTTGATTATCAAAGTTTAATCTTTGCTAACACTTGTTCTTCAGTGATGCAACCACACTTCTTGATCAATTGCACTCCTTAGATAGCCAACAACAAGCACAAAAGTGAGTATTATGTAATATATCAGACATTGCAGAACAAAATTCTAATGAGCTTAACTAACATTAAATGCTTGGCTTTGTAACAGTGAGCAAATTGCTTCTCCTTTGCAACAAACCTCAACAAAACAAGAAACACAAAAATGGTAACTCTTCCATGGCCTCTATATCATCTCATTTCTTTCCCTACTTTTGTAACCACTATTATCTCTGTATACAAAATAGTTACTCATAGATATGCTTTGCATTATTGATTATTAAAATACAATACTTCATAACACTTGTTCATCGGTGTTGCGGCCACACTTGTCAACCAAGACCACTCCTCAGACAACCAACAACAACAAAAAAGGTGAGCATTATGTAATTTATCAGACATTCCAAAATAAAATCTAAACTTGCCTTATCTTGGCTCTGTTATTTGTGTGTTGTACTGGAAATACACTCCTACACATTTTATGCAGCCATCATAAACAGATTCTTTATAGATTTCATTTTACACTCATTAGCTAGATAACCATTATTTGAACTGATAACCCTATAATAGATATTGTATTTTTATGCATTTCATCTTTGCTATGATCCTCACATCATTTTCTAATGGGCTTAAGCAACATGACATGATTGGGTTTCTAAGCCATGCCAATGTTCTAAAAAAAAGTGCATTTCAGACCATAGCCTTTTCTTGTTTTTTTTTTTTTGAAAAAGTGGCAAAGCCACAAAAATATATTATATTATATATAAGAAAGATTACAAAAATCCTGATTCAATGAGGCATACCGGTAGGAAAGAATCAGGCGAAGAAAACCTCTAGTTGTAGCCTTAAAAATAGCCTAACTATTACAAAAAATGACTCAAATAATGAGTCTGATCATATTTAGTTCATGGATATTACATGATTGACCTCTTTGTCAAAAAATGCTATTACAATGTTCTAACAAAATGTTGACCCATGATTTTCACAAGATACAACCCAATTACATCAAATGCAAAAACACCCAAAAAGGAAAAAGCTTTTAGTTGTCAGCTAACAATCCTTCAACAATGAAACCATGCTGTCGAAGGTTTGCTTCTTCTTCTTGTACTGGCTGAGGAGGAGGTGGAGGGGGATTATAATGCAGAAGAAAAGAAAGGGCATTGAAAACCTTTGTGACATCTTCTACCAATTGTCTCCCCATCTCTCTTCTATGACATTGGATGCAATTATGGAAAGACACAACACAGTTATTTTGGAGGCCATGCATCATAGCATTGAAAAGACAATGAAGCACATGTCGGCGGAAGAGTTCCCTGCGATCAAACAAACCACCCACAAGTGCAGAACCCATATACAAATTGTAATCCTCTATAACCTCATTTAAATTATCCACAAGAAAATGAATATCTTGAACAAACAGCAAGCCCAGATTCCTTATCGGATCAATACTTTGCATTAAATCCATGGCATTTGAAAGAAAATGCGAAACTGCTTGGGACAGATTGATAGATCTAGGAAAATGTAAAACTTGCAGACCACAAACCTGAATGATGGCTCTTTCAACAGAGTCTTCATAAACCTTAAACACTTCAAACATGGAGTTTGGGTTGAGGAGAACTAAGGAAGGCCGTTCCCAATTCCGGATTGGCATGAAAATTCTTCTATTTCTCTGAACTGAGCCCATGCTTAAAAGCTACAACTCTTAAATCCTGAAAAAACCAGATTAGGAAGTTACAGCAAAAACACAAAGCTTTCAAAAAGATAGAAAATATCGTGCCAAAGAGGGGAATATAAAGGAGATGACCCTCGATATTAAATGAATGTTATCATTATTGAAAAGATATACCGTTATGTGAAATCTGCCACCCTGCATACAGAATAAGTGCAAGAGTACTTCATAGAGGATGAAGCCATCCTTAACCTGAGAGACGACGTTAGCTAATAGAAAGGCATTTAAAACTTAAAACAACTAGAAATCATGCCAAAATGAGTAGATAGAAACCACATGATAGAAGTAGTTCTAAATTTAGGTGCTAGAACATATTACTCAATTAAAAATAACTTTCAACTTATCACTTTACACTTTACACGACAAATATCTAACTTAAGCCTTCCTTAGCTAGAATGCAAGTAATTCTAGGGAGTAGCAAAAGGAAATTAGAATCCCATTCCTTATTAGGATTATTTAGACAAAAATCATGGTTAGCTAGAAAATCCGCTAACATATTACCTTCTCTATAAGTATGAACTATTTTGAAAGATTAAAAATGGTCAAGCAACTTCCTTCCATATTGTAAGATGTAATCAATTTTCCAATTTGGGGATGATTTGAGACTAAAGGCCCTTATAATATTTAAGGAATCCCCTTCCACAACAATATTAGAAATTTCACATTTCAACGCAAGATTAAGACCTGCTATAAGTGCCAAGGCCTCTACCTCATTGTTTGAACAAACACCAAGCTTAACTGACAAAGCTCTAATAATTGATCCCCTATGATCTCTTAAGACACAACTAGCACTAAAGGCACTAGGATTACTCCTCACACCATCAAAATTCAATTTTACATAAGAAATAGGTGGAGGGATCCAAATAATGGTGCTTCTATCTATCTTACTACCATTGCCAAAACAAATGGAATTAGCCAAAAGAAAATACTTCCAATTTTTTAACATTAAATCATCCCAAGAAGAAAAAACTAGAGAACCAGAATTTCTAAAGAGAAGAGATGCTGAGACTACCTCCGAAATCATTTTCTCAATTTTGACAATAATTGTATCTATAGAGTTTTCAACTTTTCTAAAAACTCTGCTATTTCTTTCTAACCACAAAATCCAGATCAAAATACTCGGCAAAACCAACCACAAAGCAGAGAATGTAGAGTCCATAAACAAAAATGGCCAGCTTTGAAAAACTTGAAGGAGAGAATGAGGGAGGGGACCTTGCCAACATAACTTTGAAAGTAACCAGTACCAAACTTTTGAAGAGAATTGACAGTTTAGCAATAAATGATTTAGATTTTCCTCAACTTCTGAACAAAAAGGACAAGAAAAAGAATTAGCAATACCAAGTCTGACTAGCATATCATTAGTAATGATTCTATAATTCAATGCTAACCAAGCAAAAGCCCCTGGTTTAGGCAAGCAAGGACCACTCCAACAAAGTTTATAAGGCCAATTAGTAACAGAAATAGAATCCTTACTAATGATACTTAGATAACCTTGCTTGACTGTATATCTTCTAGACTTTGAGGGGACCCATATGAGTTTATCCCTTCCTCCTTTATAAAAATTCTCCTCTCCTTCAAGATGTTCCTTAGCAAGACCTTTTGTTCTAGGGGAATAGAAATGTCATCAAAGTTTTTCCAAGCAACTTTATTAATTGCTGAATCAGAGTCAACCACAATATAATCTTTAACTTTTGTTCCCCAGGCCTGACACATGAAGATCTTAATTTCTTTGAAGACACTCTATACTTGACAAAGGTTGATAGCTATTCCAAGAATCATCCCAGAAAAGGGCTGAATTTCCATCCTAAACAACCCATGACAAAAAAGGGGAAATCACCTCTCTACATTTTAATAAAAAATTCCAAATCTGGGAACCCGACTTTGGATTTAGAATAGTAAAGATTCTTTCAGGAGAAGATGAATCTAGGTATTTTTCTTGCATAATTTTACCCCATTTAGAATCTGATTTTTCATACAAATTCCAAACTAACTTAGCCCCAAGAACCTTGTTATGTGCTTCAATGTTATGGATCCCAGTCCCACCATTTTTCTTCGGAACACAAATTTTCTCCAAGGAAATTAGAGGGATCTTTTTTCCATTCAAGTTAGATCCATTCCACAGAAATTTCCTCGAGATATTACCGAGGCAAGAAATGATAGTCTTGGGCACCATAAGCACTGAAAGCATATACATAGGTACTACTGACAAGACTGATTTGATCATAAGGATTTTACCAGCCAAATTTAACCATTTACCTTTCCATGAGGAAATTTTGGACTTGATACTCTTAATAAGTTTATCCCAGAACATATTTTTAACTTATCCTAGAAAAAGAGGGATCCCCAAATATCTTGAAGGGAGGGCATCCACCTTGAACCCCAAAAATTTTGCAATCCTCTCTTGAACTAATGGAGAGGTAAAAAAGAAAAAGAGTTTAGATTTCTCCTGATTAACTTTCTGACCCGAAACTAAACAATACATAGAAATTACATCCTTCATATATCTAGCTTCTGACATCAAAGGTTGACCAAACAATAGAGTATCATTAGCAAAAAGAGCACGAGTAATAGCAAAAGGAACTCTAGGTATTTTAATCCCCTTCCAGTTTCCCAAAGTATTTTGCCTGATGATCAGTCTACTTAGACCTTCTGCCAGTATTATAAAGAGGAAAGGGGACAAAGGATCGCCTTGCCTTATCCCTTGAGAAGATTTGAAAATTTTTGACTGAGAACCATTAATCAAGATTGAGAAACTTGCACCAGAAATACAAGAAGAAATCCACTTACACCACTTTTGTGAAAAACCAAATTTAAGAAGAACTTGAATCAAAAAACCCCATGATACTCTATCATATGCTTTCAACATATCCAATTTAACCAACATAGCAGAAACTTCTGATCTTCAATTGAATGGAGAACCTCATGAGCCACCAAAGCACCTTCAGTTGTTTCTTTACTTGGTACAAAACCTCCTTGCTCCTTTGATATAATTTTGGGAATAAGAATGGCTAATCTTAGAGTAATAGATTTAGAAATGATCTTGTAAAATGTATTGCAAAGAGAAATAGGTCTGAAATCAACAAAGGAAGAAGGAGCAGAGACCTTGGGAATTAAAGCAATGAAGGTAGAATTAATCTCCCTCAGAATAGTATGATTTCTATGTGCTTCTTCTACTGCCAACCAAACATCTCTTCCTACAAAATCCCAACACTTTTGGAAAAAAAGGGGGGTAGCACCATCCGGACCAGGAGCTTTATCTGGATCTAAGGAAAAAACCACTACCTTAATTTCTTCTAACAAAAATTGTTTCATCAACTCCATATTATCTTCTTGTGAAATCAAAGTTGGAATATGTTGAGTAACTTCTAAAACAGTTGATGGCAAGACCTCATAATTTTCTTTTGAAACAAGATTTTGAAAAAAGTTTACTCCTTTCTAAATTAGGACATCATCTTGCAAAATATTCCCCATAGAATCTTTAATAGTACAGATAGAATTTTTATGTCTTCTTACAATAGCTAAGACATGAAAATTTTTTGTATGTCGATCTCCCTCTCTAAGCCAAGTCTCCCTCGATTTTTGTCTCCAAAAAACTTTTTCTCTAGCTATAACCTCCTCCAAGTTAGATTGAAGAGATTTAACACATTCAAAGGAAGCATTATCCATACCATTTTTAATAATGAATTCATTCATCTGTTCTAACTGATTTTGCAATAAGGATTTTTGAGTAAAAATATTACCAAAAGAAATTTTATTCCATTCCTTAATTTTGTTTCTTATGTATCTTAATTTCTCATTAAGCCAATACATACATGAACCTTTCACAAAAGGGGCATTCTTCCACCATGAATCCAATAAAGGAAAAAATCTATAATCTCTAAACCACATGGCTTGAAACTTAAAGGATGATCTATGCTTCTTTTTATGCAAACCAAAGTCCAATTGAAAAGAAATGGGAAAGTGATCAGAAGTGGAAAAAGGAAGAACATAAGTACCCAAGATTTTAGTATCAAGACACCATTCAGGAGAGAACAAAACCTATCCACTCTCTTAGCAATGTTTAAAAAATCCTTTCTTCTATTGGACCATGTGAAATTTCCATTTAATAAAGGACTCTCAACCAATGCATTGTTTGAAATAAACTCATTAAAATTGTCTATCACCCTCTGAGGAGGACAAATCCCACTTGATTTTGCAGACATACAAGTAATAGCATTAAAATCTCCTCCTAGAATAACTTTTTCTTTGGATAAGTTCCCTAAAAGTGTAGATAGAATATCCCAACATCATTTTTTATCACTAGTCGAGGTAGGCCCATAAACATTAAATAACCAAAAGTTGAGGGAAGGGGGGTTAATTTTTACCAGGATAAAATTCTGAGTAGAACAAATAAGATCTGCATCACAACTTTTACTATCCCATAAAATAACCAAACCCCTTGAAGCCCCCTGAGAGGGAGAGTGAAGAAACTTCCATTTATACCAATTTGGGAAAATATTTTTAGCTTGAATTTGAGATAACTTTGTTTCCTAAAACATTACAATGTCCATACCTGCATAATCTATTTGATGCTTTACCAAGTGCCTCTTGTTAGGGGCATTAATGCCCCTAACATTCCAGGATAGAATCTTCATTGCTCTCGGGGAGAGTTTCTCACTCTCCCCGATCTCAAACAGGTTTTAAGGGTAGCCTGCAACCCAGCCTTAATTTCCTCCTGAGTTTTGAAAGATTTTGGTTTTCGACCTCTCCTGGAAGGAGAAATAGACCTAGATTTACTAGGAGAATCCTAACTAGAAGTTTGAGAAATGGACAATTTTGAAGAAAAATAAAAAACCTTGTTGCCAATCCCATCACCTAACGAGTCCTTCATATCCCCTTTCTCTAAAAAAATTGGGTTTGGAAGAGCCAGTTTTGAAACAGAAGACTTTTTCAAACAGGAAAGATCCTTAGCTACATCCTCAGAAGTGGGTACAATTTTACTAGGAGAACCCTAATTGGAAGTTTGAGAAATGGAAAATTTTTGAGCAAAATCAAAAACCTCATTACCAATCCCATCACCTAATAGAGCCTTCCAATCACCTTTTTCTGGGAGAAATTGGTTTTCAAGCGCTAAATTTAACTCAGAACTCTTATTCAAGAAAGAGAGACCCTCAGCTACATCTTCAGGGGGTTCTTCTGTAATTACCTCATCCGTAATTTTGTCAATAACATCTGAAGTAACTTTTTGAATAGTTTTATCAACAAAAGCTTTTGCTTCTTCCTCTAAAAAAGGGAGATTAAACAAATTTGAAGCATCCTTTTGACAAACATTAGATAGACAAATATCTTCCTCCCTATCTAGTAATGGAAGTAGAGCCTTTTTCATGCTTTCTTTATGAGACTTCTTATCTGGGAAATTATTGGATATTTCTAATTCCTTCCTTTCTCCAACATCAAACTCAAAAGAAGATTCATCAGGTAAATCTTTATTATGATCTTGCCCCTCATTCAAATTAGAAGAATTCACCAAGTAGCTTAATGAAGCTTCCCCAATATTAATAGATTCATAATCTCCCTGTGGAATGTGGTCTGTTTTCGAATCCTCACACACCCAATTAGATTCATGAAACTCTGATTTTTCCATGATCATAGGATCTTCAAAAGAAACTACTTGTCTCCAAGTTCCGAATTTAGATCTAAGTTCTAGAAATCTGGGGAATGGAAAAGAAGTATTTAAGATTATAGAAAACCTTACTGGTAGCTCCAGACTTTTAAAATTTGACATATTGTGCTTTATACAAAATCCCAACTTCTTAGCACAATATTCAATAATGTTAAGATCTCTATATTCAAGGGACAGATTGGGCAATGAGATCCAGAATGGGACAAAATTCATATTAGCTCTAATTGGGTCAAAGTTGGGTTCCCATTTCTATATACAAATCCCCTTTCCTTGGTAAAACCATAATTTTTGTTTTAGAATTTCATCGCGACCCAAGACATTCTCAAAAATTACCATAAAAACACATAAATCCTTATGGAGGAAAAAAACATCTAAAACCCCTTTCCAGGAAACCCAAATCCAATTAAAAAAATCATGATAATTGGAGTTAGAATTCCAAACCTTACCAATAACTGCCCTTGTCACAAGATCCTGAATATAGGGTTTCACCAAATCTTTAGGTATTTGAATATTAACAATATCAGCAAAAGCCCTCGCAACAATTTCATTATTAGCTACATGAGAATTAGTTTTGCAAGGCACCAACTTTTCCCTCCAAACCTGATGAATTTTACCTCCATTTTCCACCCTTCCTGCATCCCCAAAATGATTGTTTTCTAAAAACCTTCTTTTGTTCAGGAAACCATAAGAACCGCCACTACCATAGCAGAATGAAAAAGGAGGCTGCACATCTTTCTGGGGAAAGCTTCGAAACCTTCGTCCTCTAGGCTCCTAAAAGGAGAAACAATTTTTTGCCCTAATTACTTTGGCAAATAAACTCTATTGTGAACACAAAGGTCTTCTATGAAAAACCCCATCTTTTATCGTATTTTGTTACAGTTTGTGTCAATAAACTTGGTCCCATTCATTGCCAAGAAATTAGTGTTCCAATCTTCTCTAAGCTTGTTATTTCAAACACCTCGTTTCCCTCTAGGTCATATCTACTACCAAACCTAAAAACATTAAATAACTTAGTACTCAAGTCCCTCTTCCCTAAGTATACACATCTATGTACAAATATCCAAACTTTATCTTACTTTCCAGATTGTTTCATCCAGCATAATGCCTTTTGACAAAATACTACAAATTCTTGATTGGCTTGACTATAATCTTTCCTTGTACATGTCATGACTATAGATCGAAGTTAGAGACCTACCTTGTATCAAATATACATGAAATTTGCACAGATAGATAGGATGTTTCTTTTGAAGGTGATGTTCTCATCGTTTATGGTCCTACATACAATAGAAATAATACAGTTCAAAAAAGAGTAGAGATTGTGCATGTTGATCTTGTAGATAGCTATGGGCAAATGATAATAACTGCAAATATCAAGAACAAGTTGATTAACACTTTTTTGCCCCTCCTTTTCCCTAGTGCAAGTGTACGAATAACAAAGTTTTTAATAAAAACCAAAACCCAATATGAAAGGGGTGATGCTGATTGTTGTCTAGTATTGACTTCTAAAAGCTCTATCGAGAGCATAGAAAAGGTTTGCAAACAACATAGATTGAAACTTGAGACAACCATTTCACAACTTGTTCAATCAAACAACAGCTACTTGGTTGGCACATTTGGCACTGTAGTCACTGCTCACCATTAAACACCAAATCAATACAAGCTACATGTTAAAGATGGTGACTTGCATAATGATTTAGCTATTGTAAGTATTCTTATGTAAATCTCATAAAACATTTCATAACTATTATTATATACATTGCACTAACAATCAAAACAAATACATTTTCATTATTTAATAGGTTGTAATTCCAAGCACCGATACTGAACTATATACTGCACCTCAGCAAATATTTATATCTGCAAGAACACCATTGCTCCTTTTAAAAAATGTTGTACAGAGCGGATCAAGAGGTACATGTGTTATACGCTTAATGCAATCAACTTTATAGATGAGTTAAATTACAAATGCACTAAAGACTTTTTAAAAACACTTGCTTGCTCGAATATCTAGGTAAGCCCTCAAAGCATTTATTGCTTGGAACAACTTTCAATATTGACATGAAATTATTTCTAAAACTTCTACCATAGAATTCACGTGATTTGTGCTTTGATGATAGGTGACCAGAATATTGAAACCAAAGAATGTCCACCTTGCACAATACCAACCCTTCTGCAACACCTATCAGTAGGAAATTTTGTTGGGAGAGCAATGCAAGGAAAATTCTACTCATTGTACAGCCTATGCAACAACCACAAAGTTCACATACCAGCATCTCTTGCAATGTGTTGTTCAAAAGGAAGATGGTATTGTTGGCTGCTACTTACAGAAGGAACTTGTACAACAAAATTTCTCTAAATTTGGTTGCAAACCCTTTCAAGCACTATAGGCAGGATGTTTCTAGAATTGTGTTTCTTCTACGAAGATTCCAAATATAGGGTACCTTCACACTTTCAATGGATAATTACATTATTGAAGTTTTCAAAGAAACAAACAATGATTTGCTTTAACATTTAGATACACAATATCCTACTTAGGAACCACAACATTTTGCACCTTTGTACCATATCTATAACAAAAAATTATTTGCATACTACTGTCATACAACTTTAATATATGGAGACTTTAATATTTGCAATCTAAACTATATTTTCTCCAAATTCTACTGGCTATTTCTCTGAAATGAAATTGTTACAACTCTATTCCATGTCATAACAATGTTCATCTGAGTTATAAATGCCTGAATTTAATTATATGGTTTTGAGGGTATTTAATATTTATAAATCTATGAGAAAATGGAATTGTATTGCAGGAAGGCCACTACTGTTTGAGAGGAGCATTGGGAAATTCACAATATGTTTCAAGGATTTTCTAAATATTTTTAGTACCCTTTATAAGAGTTTACATTGTTTCCTAACCTAGTCATTGCTGCTTCCAATACTCACATTTGTAAAGTTTTTAGGTACTCCCTTTTAATTTTGGGTGGAACATGGGTTTACAGTACATGTATGTCTAGTTTGCAAATTGTTGATACATGATTATGCCATATTAATTTTAATTAACTCAACAAGAATGTTGCCCAGACTATCTAATATGGATTGAATAAATAAAGGAAGTCTACTCTTTGTGAATCAATTATAACTTGCATTTTAAAAATAAAATTTCAATATTTAAGTACAATACACTTTTACAAACCAAATCATAATTGTGTTCTTTTGATTGTTTGATTTCAGTAGCATTCAAACAACTCAAATAGGCAGTACAATATTCATAGATTTCAATGGTATGTCATCTTCATTAAGCAATGAAGAGGCAATAACTTCAAATCAACACTTTATGTATCTAGGCTGAAAGGTCCCAAGCAAACCTTCTAGGCATAGTAATGAATTCATCTTTGCTGATAAGAGTTTGTGGAATGCAAATGTGTTGAGATGATCAATCTACCAGTATGTGCTTATATTGAGGCCAGTTCATATTTTTTTGTAAGTGCTTGGATTTGTAATCATTTCTTGAAATTTGCAATTGAACAGGCAACAATATGGACCATCAGTTCATGTCTATCACATAGTGTGGTGGACTACGCTACTTGTTCCATGATCTATGAGTCTATTGGAGTGACTCACTTCAATTAATCAACTAATATTTTGACTGGATATAAAATGTCTTTATTCAGTGCTCAATCTAGTGGTAATTTTATGGGGATTCTATTTATTATTGGAGGATCCTATTCAAGATCACTGTAGTTCCCTTTCAGATGGCTATAAGGACATGACATTCTTTTAGAAAATGATAGGTTGGACTGTCTATGTTCTCAGTTTAGATAAAGATTGATGCTTCCAATTGGTGATTTGTGCACAGATAGTTACATTGGGTAAAAGGTGCTTCCCAGTGCTTCTCAATGAGTTGGTTTGGATAAATCATGTCTGTTTGACTCAACAATTGTTGAAGGATTTGTTGATTGAACAACCAATGAAAAGTAACTGTTTCTTGGATATGGGTGATTGCAAAAGGACCAAACCAATTAAAGCACTATCTGAAAAGATAAGTTGTTAATGTGAACTTGGTCATGTTTGGGTTTACAACTGGTCAAATTAACAAGTTGAGTCTGCAATAAGTTCTTAGCAATTCCTCAATAATAGTTCACCTAGGGCCATTATTTATATAAGTCACAAAAATATCAACAGAAAATGTATTGTATTTTCTTTGGAACTTTGGGCCTAGTTGTATTAAATGATATTGCTTATATGCTCTGTTAGTGAAATTTGTTAAATTTAATTTATTACTTTATTTAGTGACCTTAAGCTTTTACAGTCCATTAAAACTGCAAAAGAATTTCTGGAAAAGAACTGCTTGGAGATGTATAGACTTATAGAAAACATAACCTATTTCATGAGCTTTAACTCCAATATATAGGCTTAGCAATGGTTTAGCTTGAATTTAAATGCTTATGTGGTATAACAATGGGAAGTGTTATTTTTGCATGCGCAGGGGCACAAAATCTTGCAGCAACCATTATGTTCCTGAGATTATTTGGCTTGGAATAGATTTGCTATTGGAGAATCATCTTTTATTATATTTACCTTAATAGTATCCATTATAAATCTATTTCTTAGAATTTATGAGCCCCAACAACTTCTTTAACTTGCCAACAACTTCAATCTGTTTATATTTGGTGGTGCCCCAGACTTTCTATAGATAGTGAACATTATCTGAGATAAATAAGTAGAGCACAGTCATTTATATAATTTTTTGAAGTTGGTGGACACAATTCTTGAAATGACAGTCACGATCCTTTAAAATCTAGGAAATGCACCACAAGTTCAAATGACATTCTATAATATGCAAAGTTTCCCTCCTTGGTAGTGAATATTACAAGGCATCAGTCTTCCTCTCTTATAATAAATTGATTTTACTTGGAGAATCCATACACAAATTAACATACTTTTCTACTGGCCATTCCAAAATATTTCCTAGTAAAAGGCCCTGGACATGGAGCTTTCCTGGTTGCTTCATAAAAGGTTGAAAGTTTAAAGGAATTAATTTTGTTTAGTTACTATATTGAATTAGATCCAATAGTTCTTCTCAATTAGACATATAGGTTCTTTGTATACATCCCTTCATTCTAAGGGGATTTTGTTTAAGTGGTCTGTAATTATGTAGCAACACAGTCTTCAATTCCTGAAACTCATTTGGGATTCCTCTGAGATCTTCACAATCAAATACAAAAGCATCCATAGTTTCTCTGAACAGTGCTTGTGAAACAGTTGCTTAAATTTTTCAAACCTGATTTTTTTACTATCCAATAGTTCTTTTCAATTAAACATAATTTAACTTTTTAACACATCTATTTTTTCATGCTCTTCTCTTGCTCTACATTGGTAGCATTTGGCAGGGACTCCTTTTGCTATGCAACTCTTGTTACTGATGCATGAGCATTCGAGTCCACAGTCGATCCTGCATCGACCAAAAAACATTTTAGTTTCATTTTTAGTTTTGGTGTGTGTTTTGGTTTGCTTTGGTGTTTTCATGCATCTCTTAGTTGCAGGAATCTAGAGATTTGATAAAAATTGCAAAATCCAAGTTTTCACTGGTTCACTATTCCCAAGGCTCTGCAGATAGTTTTCAAAAATTATTTCTAGAAAATTTGTAAGAGATAAAGTAGAATCCTTTTGTAGGGGCATTCTTGGAGGTACCATGTTGAATGTGCAAAAAAAAATCAGAGTAATATCTTTTACGGTTTCAGAGATTTTAATGCCGAAAATTTATAATTTTAATGCCAGAAGTTTGTGCTGATGGTTTTACGAGAATTTTAAATTCTCAATATTTTTAAAATATGGAGAAAAACCCTTTTATGGGGAGCTTAGGGAGGTCATTCCATGCATCTTTGCAAGTTTTTGTTGAAAATTAAGATTCTGGGTGAAAGTTATTGAAAAAGGCATTTTTTTGGCTTTTCGCACACCTTGCCGTAGTGAATTTTAAAAATTTCTCTAGAATTATTTATGCAGCTCCATGAGGTATTATTAGAGGATTATAATTGATTTATATTGATTATATTGATGTCTTTTGAAAGGTCAAAATGGTGAATCAACAGAGAATCTTCTTACTACGGCCATTTCATTTTTTTAACTGCTCAGGGCAAAGTGTGAATATGCAATAATTTTGTGACTATTTTAAAATGCCAACTATGAGCCAATAGGGAGGCATTAAAATCCAAAGGCTAATACTTTGTATATGATGATAAATCAAAGATGAAACATAGAGAATATGAGAAAAGGAATGGAGCCTAAATATGGACTGTTTTAAATAAGTTTAAATGCATATTTTCAGTAAACAAATCAGAAATAAAGAAAAGTTAGACTTCATGCTAAAATTGACAAGAAAGGAATCAAGAAAGTGTTGGAGAATATAAATCCTTTTATTATTCATTATTATTATTATAGGCACGAGCAATGAAAAGTGTAGATTTTAATTAATTACCATGCTATGAAGAGAGGCGTTGAAGATAAGAGGATCTCTTATTTCTTTTATTTAATAAATGTGTACAGAGAAGTGGAAGGGAGATGACTCACAAAGAGGTATTTTAACTGAAAACTTGTTGCAGATTTGGGAGGGGTTTTTGGACAGAAACATCTTCCCATGAGAGGGGCACATAAATGAAGAGAGTTGTTTGTATGTAACATATCATTCCATAATGACCAAAATTAAACATGAATTTTCATCTTAACTACGAGTTAGGATAAACCATAATTATCCAAAGCATAATTAAACAAGAATGAATCCTTATCATTTCAAAATTTAATCATGTTATTCCAAACCAGAATATAACAAAACTTATAATTACAATATCCAATTACATCTCATTAGTGAATAAACTTCACTATGCATGTATAAAGCTATGCTCAAGGCATCATATATCATATTATACATAATAATGACTATCAAGTCATATAATGAAAAAGTACTGCATTTGGAACTCTTGACATCTATCTCATAAGCCTCAGCTTATCTCATGCTTGGGAAGGAGAGCATCATCCCAGTGCTTTTCCTCCAACCACAGACCAACGGTCCCCCACACAACTTCCTACCTGGAAGCAACCCTACCCTTCACGGAAGGTATAGATATAAGGAACCATAAGGTTTGCCATCTGAGTATTTGGTGTTGTGTCCTTCATAAAGCCTCTCGGTTGTGCAACTATAGATCCACTCTAACTATGCATGACACTACTGGAGACATTATACCATCTGGAGCACTATGGACCGACAATGCATGCAGAGATGGATACATTACTTTGGCCAAAGATTTACATACATGTACATTACGCAATGAACTTTGTCGTATGTCCACCATCTCGACTTGACTTATAAGCTGTCATGTCCTACAGTAAATATGATTCGACCTTTCTCAGTCTAGAACAGTTAAGTTCAAAACATCTTAGTCCATTCCTTGGACATTCGACTCCTGTCTTGAAAACCCATTCCTAAGGTTCTCATTGCTTAAGAAACTGGGAAATGGTGACTCCAAGTCACTTTGTCCTGCACTTGCATATAACAAAAGGTTCAATCATGTTCCCAACACTTAACCATATCGGGTTGGTGTTTACTTTGTTTACCTCATATTAAGGTTTACATTCAGATCATAATGTCAATGGGAGTACTTGTAGTGACTCTTAGAATCGATTCCTTTTTAAAAAGATTCCATCTCAAGAGACCCTCTTGATTCCATATTCTTAAAGAAGAATAATAGCCATTTGAAAAGAAGGCATTCATTTACTTTTGCACAACAAGAATTATAATGACAAAGGTTTTATTCTTGTAAAAGAATGTTTCAAAGGTTAAATTTCCCTTAAGGAGATAAGGCTCGCACTCATAGGTGTCATAGGACAACAAAATGTCTATGAGAACCTTCTCATTTCCATGGGAAGTTGTTATAGTATCATTATCAATTACATGCACAAAGGATATCATTACATGTAGTCGAAGGTTTACATTTTTCACTTTGAGGTGATAAGTTTTAATACTAAGAGCAACAACTCAATAAAGAGTTTTCCACCGAGACTGGAGCAGTCTTCATCATAATATGGTTTCACCTTACTTTATTATCATAGGTGTATAACAAACTATAATTCAGCCTTACTTTCTATCATATACAAGGCTCTGTTTATCGAGAGCATGAGCCGATACTCTCGGCTATCACATTCATTAAAAACACAGTCGCCCTGTTGAGCTTTTCAAATAAAACATACTTCAAGCCTTCGTGGTTGTCATTCAATCATTAAGAAACATCATAACAAGGTTTCAAGGCTCAAAAGCTGCTAAACATAAGTTGATAACCCTCATGGGTTTAACATAGGTATGAAAAGATAATACCTACTTATTTAACATAGTCCTCATAATGATGACATGAAAATATAAAAGTTTAATAGGGTTTGAATCTCTGCCATATGGCACACAGAAGGATTCATACATGCATAACACACATGTTTTGAACTCCAAGTTGGCTGAGGGTTTACTAAATACACAGAATAATACATGCGGCCTTAGCAATATATAATAATAGTTAACACAATGATGATACACAGTATTTAACCTTGTGATTAAAATGGCTTCGTAAGCCATTGGAAAATAGTGCATAACAAACATGGGTCGACACTGTCGACACCCATTTATAAACAATCAAAGATTCATATCAAAATTTGACTATCAAGTTTAAATTAATGAGCTACAACTCATACATGTAGATAGTTCTTATTCGAAGGTAGCTACTGCAGCTAGGCACTAAGCATACACAAGTTTCAAAGATCGACTCTTCAAAGCTTTCGCTGTAGCAGCAATATCCCTATATTGAATACTCTGTCTCTCTAGCCTGAGAGTCACCCAAAAACATAACATAACATAACACAACACAAGTGAATGACAAAAAGATAAGACTCTCTATCCCAAAATTAGTATCAACCAATTCTTGCATGCATGCAAATCAAGAATGGTTCAAAGTAGGCTTAAAGCTCACCACCTCTCTATCATCAATAGGTTGGCTATGGTAAAGGTTTGAGAATAGGGTACACTCAGCCACCACTCTTCTTTCCACTCCTCATGGGTGGTGATTGGCTGAGTGCCCCACCAAAGCATGAACAATGTTTACATAAAAGTATAATGTAGTTATTAAACATGTTTGGCCTCTTGAAGAGTTTAGACAATATAACTTATATAAATATACATATATACTCCTTTATATAAGGTTTAAGGGTTATTAAATTATATCTAAGGTTTTAATAATATCAACACCATTAGATAAGGATGCATTCTTACAATGCAACTACGGGGTCAAGCACTGGTCCCCCTGAAAGCATCATTCACCAAAAGACATAAATATCTAGATAAAATAGTCACAATACATAATGCAAAAAAAAAACATGGAACCAAATAGGTCCTCAACAACTTTGTCAAAATTAGCAAATGACTCAAAAAGACCTTCTTGTGAACATCGTCATTTTGACAAATCGACATTGAAGACGTCAGGAAGAGTCCAATTGACAAATCCATAAGAGAAAATAAAAGACTAACAAGGGAGATGTAACTCACCCTAATAGAAGGATTCAAAGGACCAAGTTTGATACTCAGATGGCAGTTTAACCCCTTTTCCCAACATCTCTCTCTTCCTTTTAGATGATACCCTCCTTCTGTCTACAAAGGATGATTACTTTCCTGATCAAACTCACCATCATAAAATCATGATTAGTGTATCTGTTTAGTAGTAAAAAGAGGGTTTTCCAATTTCAAGGGTTTATGTAGAATCCTCCTTTCACTACAAACATTCCAAGGGATTTTCAACCGAGTGCTTATCCTATCGAGAGGAGAGTCATCTATCAGATCTTGGGTTGCCACTTGTTTTTGTTGGAAAATTCAGAAGTTATCACACAATATGTCTAATTAATGCTTTTATGCTCTTGAAACCCTAATTTAAGAAAAATAGTAAGTAAATCTACAAATTATGACAAATTCTACTGGAATTAGACAAAGGGAAGAGAACCTTAACTCACTATTTTTTACAGTCTGGAGAATGGAAATGTTAGAGAAAATGGTGATGGCACCCTAGTCTAAGGTACTGCTTTTTCTGTAGAATCCCGATCTGCTTCTGACACTGATTTCTACTGTATCTTCAGTTTCTGACAACTCAGATGTGGAGGAGAATGTTGATGGCACCCTAGTCCACTGAGGGATCTTTTACCAGATGTCAGAAGCTCTACAAACCTTGATTATCACTGTCTAGTATGTTTTTGTAACTTTGGATGCAGAGGACAATGTTGATGTTGCCCTAGTCTAGGTAGGCTCCTTCAGGATTTGAAATCTCCACAGTGTCCTGCTCCCTGCAGCTCCACTTTCTCCAGATCCAATACCTGTAACTTGCAATCACAAGGAGTGTGGGAGGGGGTTGTGGTGTTTAGAGGCTTGCCTCGGTCAAGCCTCGAAAAGACATTCAAGTCTTTCGAACATCATTTTTAGGATAGAGGTAAAAACCCAAATGATAATGATAAACAAACACAATATATGTCACCTTGATGATGAAGCTCTCATGGAAGGAAGATGCTCTACAATGCCATGAGGAGAAGATGTTATCTAACCTACAAACACAAACACAATAACAATACTCTGCTCCATAACACAATGAATGCCTTGATCAATTTAACATAAGCTCATGAATCACAATGTCCATCTAGTTTGCAAATGATAGCCTAAACATGCTTATATATGCAACTACTAAGATTCCCATCAAGAATTTCATAATTAAAAGTTAAGATGTCAGCATGGGACCCAAATAATGGTCACAAAAATTGATATAAAAGTTTAGGGTAAATCCAAAATAGGGCTGGACTAGGGCGCTAGGGCCCAAGTCCACCCCCTCATTTTTGTTCAGGGAACATTAAAATAGCCCCCCCTAGGTCCTATTTGTCACAAGACCCAAGGGTTTTCTCACCGGGAGTCCAAATTAGCATGCAAGATGCTCTACATGCATTCTAAAGACTCGGGAGCTAAACCTTAAGAGGGAAAAGCCCCCAAGGGTACATTTTCTGACATAATATTTAGCCCCCACATTAATGTATGTATAAATGCAAGGCTAACACATGCATTAAAGTACGGTCAACAAACATAGCAAACACGCCAGGCACGGTGAAGACACGCCACATATACGCAAAACACATAGAAGACAGTTACAGGCACGCAAAACACGAAGAAGATAGTATTGAAGACACATAAAACATAGTGAATACAGTGAATGCAATGATTATTTCTTTTCTTTTTCATTTTTCCCATATATGAATGCAAATGCAAATACGAGGAAAGTAACAATGCAACATACAACCCCAAAGGGAAAACATGCCATACAAAGCCTCAAGTGTTTAAAGTGAAGCATGTTGCTACACATACACAAGAGGGGAAAGCATGCCATACAAAACCCAAGTGGGGGTTAGCCACACAAGGAGGAAAACACACAGAAGACACATGGAAGACACAGAGAAAACATGACAAACAAGGCAATGGAAGGAACTTATTGCTAAGCCCCCACCATCTCAGGCACATTATAGGCACACAATGATGATTGGGCTTCACCACAACAATCACTGAAAACACACTTAAGGTTGAGTTAGTCACAAAACCGCTCCCCGCCTCACGATGAGGACTTTTGAAAATGACATGATAATGCAATCTCTCTGAGAAATACACTATCCCCGCCTCATGATGAGGGCTTAAGATAGAAAAGGAATGCGATATCCCCACCTCACGATGAGGGCTTAAATGATTGTGATTGATTTTTAGATTGTTTAAACACACTTTACTATCATCTAAAGCAGACAACTTACCTTATATATGCCCCCACCTTAAGGTGGTTGATGTCATGTACCAATATCAAGCACGTTAAGGTAGGAAGAAAACACACAAGGGAACACGAGCTCTCGTAAAGCCCATGCCCCCTGGAGGTGACATGTACTTTACGATCACCAAATGTTCCCACAAATACATCCCTGCAAGAAAAGTGTTAGTGTCCAAATAATCATGATAAACAACAATGCATATGATCAACTACATGAAAGACAAAGTGCGCGAAGCAGTAGTATTGTTAAAGTGTTGTTAGCAAGACAAGATAAGATCGACATCAGCATCAAGATAGAGAAATCACACGAAGTGACTCCACTAGCCAAGTATCGGATAATATGTAACAATCATGTCATCATGTATGGACTAGGTCCATTTTTTGATTACTCGCGAAAGGGACACTAGCTCCGCATCAGTATAATATGTTTTTCATCATCCGTCAGCTAGGTGGAAACACAAGAGGAAGGTAAATAATAAATCAGAGAGGAGAACAAGTGCCTTAGGGATAGTCACATAGGAGGGTGCCCCCAAGCCACCAATCGTAATGCTATGTCTGTAAGATACAACACACAAAAATGAAACCAAAGGAGAGGAAATAGAGAAGAATGATGATACAAATAGAAGAAGGTCATGATAGAGGCGGTCTCCTAGTATCCTTGACCTTACAAGAGAATCAAGGGTCATCCTAGGAGGCCTACAAACACATAACACATCACGGGGGAAACACATCACGAGAGATAAAGGGTTAGAAATACGTACCTGATAGATCCCAATGTTAAGGACATACATGTCTCAGAAGAGGCCACCCTTGAGAGCTACTATAATATTTTCTACAACAAGTGTGGCTTATTGGCTCAGGATATCTCGCATGTTGGTTTGGTCTTGTTGATATCATATTAATATTTAGTTTAGGCCGACAAGAGGCTTTCTTTTCTTTAAAAGGATTATATCCAATGCCACTTGAGTAATGTGTTGTAGCTCAGATTCGTTAGGTACTTGAATCCCTTGTTGATTTATACCGCATCCATTACCTACATAGTCATAGTTGTTATAAAGGATTTTAAATGCTCAACCATAGAGAGATGTTAGTTCCTTAGAAGATGGTGAAGCCTCACATGTCTCAGAATTTGTAGTATAAGTGAGAGTATTATCTTTATTTTCAATCAAGGAGACTTTGGTTTTCTTAGGAGCTTCAATTGATTGCTTAGATGAGATCGACATGACTTTTGATGTATTAAGGCTATTAAGTTTATATTCTCCCATACTGCAAGGATTAAAATCTAATGAACACCAATCGTCACCAAAAAGTGCATTCGATGGTTGAGAATTTTGAACAACATTATCTATGGCAAGAGGCATTGTTGAATCAACTTGTAAGTTGTTTAGTCTTTTCTGATTTCTAACTTGTTTTGGCATTTCAATATGTAAACAAGTATTTGGTTTAGGATCGGCTTTCTAAGTGTAGAGCTTATCTTGATAAATGAACTTAAGTGATCGATGAAGGGTAGATGGGACTGCCCCCTTGGCATGAATCCACAGTCTACCTAGAATCATGTTATATGAGAGAGAACCCCTTGGCATAACATGAAAAATAATATCTAATGTCACTGGTCCAACCATTACAGGTAGAATTATAGTGCCTATGGATGAGCTACTTTTATTATCAAAACCATAGATACTAGTCTTATCCAACTTAATTAAAGATTTATCAATATTGATTTTATGTAGTAGGTCAATGCCACAGACATTAAGAGCCAATCCATTGTCAATCATAACTCATTTTACAAACTTTTTATTTATCATGACAAAGATCATAAGTGGGTCATATTCACCTTTTTCTAATGGTATTTCATGTGGTTGAAAGAGGATATCTATTTTTTTTTCGCATTTATACTATACAACACAGCTGCTACATTAGTCGGCTTAGTAGTAGGTGGTACAATCACCTTCTATAAAGCTTCTTGGATCATTCCATGGTATGTAGGTGATGTTTGTATTAAATCCCAAAGAGAGATCTTAGCTGGAGTAGCACAAAGCTATTCGATAAGACCATATTCTTGACCACTTTCATGAGTAAGATGAGGTGGCAGAGGGAGCATAGGTTGAGAACATGAAGAGAGATAGGCACATGCGGTGATTGCTTACTTTTCTTGATATTATGGGTGTTGTATGTGTGAGAAATCACCTTGTTGTGTGATTGTTGTAACATATTTTGAACATCTGAAGAATGTGGAAGACCTCTAATAGTGAGCATCGGTTTAGGAGGTGGTTGTTGAGCACCTTGAATTGTAATTACCAGTTTCAAACAAGAAGGTGCACTAGGTACCCCCCGTACAATCATCTTAGGAATATTGTTACAAAGTCTATTAGTGAAGATTGAATTAACATTGTTTTCCTCTTGAGTATAACCAACATCTATCCCAAAAGCATTTAAGAGGTTAGGTGTTGTATCGGTAATAGAGCTATCCATAGTCTTCTCATCTAAAGTTTTTGGATATTCAACTATAGGAGAAGTAGGATAACTTATGGAATCATCATCGTCAAATTCTTTAGCTATTGCTTTCAAAGTGTTAGCTGAAAAAGAATTTTCACTCTCATCTTTCACATGAGTATCCCTAGAGATGAATTTAGTTAAATCTTCTAATATCAAAGGATATGCTCCTATGAGTAAAGTGAAGCTAGTAAAATCATGCGTATAACAAAGTAATTGCAGCTCATATGTAGAACATATAGAAGCATCAATACTACTTACAGAAGCTATGTGCTCTAGAACATGAGGGTTCTCATTAGTGAAAATAGAGAAATTTTCAAAATCTAGGATATACTCATGCAAAGATTTCAGAGATGAATAACACAAAGATGCCATAATGAGATGTAAATTCAGATTTTAAAATTTTTTGCAAAGTTATGTAAGGAACAAGTGCAAAACTATATGCGAAAATGAGCTAAAATGCTTGATTGTTCAACTTTTTCCAATGCGAATGAATGAAAGCAAAGGTGTTGTGAAGATTTTCAAGAGGGGCAGAAAATAATATGCCTAATAATAGTCCAATGATACAATAATATCTTTCACAACATGCTTTTGATGCAACTCTAGAGAGTTGTTAAGTCAAAACCTAGTGAAAATATAGCTAAAGTATGCAAATTTTCACAAATTTTTAATGCAAATGTGTCAAAGAAAGGGTGCTGTAAGGAAAGTGATGAGGGGAAGAAAATAATAAGTCTGATATTAGTCTAACAGAGCCACAAGATCCTTTACAACACACCTATGATGCAATCCTATATGTAAGATGAGCCAAAATTTAGTGAAAATTGTTAGTTTTTGTTGAAATTGAAAATGTGTAAATGCAAATTTTTGAAATGTAGATGCAAAAACACACTAAGATGCAACACTACATGAAAAATCAAATTTTAATGAGTGCTACATGAAAAATCAGATTTTAATGAGTGCTACATGAAAAATCAGATTTTAATGAGTGCCTAAGATAAGTAGAAAAATCTGAAAATAAGATTTTACCTACAAACCCTAGTTTTTGGAATTACTAGGTTATAAGAAAATTTTCAAAATTTCAAGCAAACCCTAGCAATTTAATGATGAAAATGCAATGCAAGAAATTAATTAATGATGAATTTATGTAATTAGATCTAATGAAAATATCAGAAATTAAATTAAATCAAATGAAAATTAATTCAAATTGATTCAAATTATTTGAAAATCAAGCCAAAAATGCCAATTTTAAATTTTTTTTTTTCCAAATTTTTCAATTTTTTGTAAATTTTCAAATGAAATGAGATGAAAATTAAATAAATGAATGACTTTCAAATCTAATGCAAAAATTTAAAATTAAATGAAAATTAATTCAAATTAAATCAAAATGCAAGCTAAAAATGCCAATTTTTTTCAATTTTTTTAATTTTTTTGTAAATTTTCAAATGCAATAAGATGAAAATTAAATAAATGAATGAATTTCAAATCTAATGCAAAAATTTGAAATTAAATGAAAATTAATTCAAATTAAATCAAAATGCAAGCTAAAAATGCCAATGTTTTTCAAATTTTTCAAAATTTTCAATTTTTTTTGCAAATTTTCAAATGCAATATGAAAATTATAAATTAAATGAAAATAAATTGCAGATCTAATGCAAAAATCAGAAATTTAATTAGATGCAATTAAACTATGTCAAAATTCAAACCCTAGAATGCAAAATTTTTCAAAATTTTCAAGTGTAATATGAAATTGATGAATGAAAGAAATGCAAATTTGAAGTACAATACTCAGCAAGGTACAAAATTCATTAAAACATGGGTTCACCAAAATGTTTAGTAGTAAAAAGAGGGTTTTCCAATTTCAAGGGTTTATGTAGAATCCTCCTTTCACTACAAACATTCCAAGGGCTTTTCAACCGAGTGCTTCTCCTATCGAGAGGAGAGTCATCTATCAGATTGGGTTGCCACTTGGTTTTGCTGGGAAATTCAGAAGTTATCACACAATATGTCTAATTAATGCTTTTATGCTCTTGAAATCCTATATTAAGCAAAACAGTGAGTAAATCTGCAAATTACGACAAATGCTACTGGAATTAGACAAAGGACATAGAACCTTAACTCACTATTTTCATAGTCTGGAGAGCAGAAATGTTGGGGACAATGGTGATGGTGCCCTAGTCCAAGGTACTACTTTTTCTGTGGAATCCCGATCTCCTTCCAACACTGATTTCTGCTGTATCTTCAGTTTCTGGCAACTCAGATGCGGAAGACAATGTTGATGGTGCCCTAGTCCATTGAGGGATCTTTTGCTGAATGTTGGAAGCTTTGCAAACCATGATTATCACTATCCAGTCTATTTTTGTAGCTTCAGATATAGAGGACAATGTTGATGGAACCCTAGTCTAGGCATGCTCCTCCTTTGGGATCTAAAATCTCCATAGTGTCCTCCTGCTCCCTGCAACTCCACTTTCACTAGATCCAATACCTATAACCTGGAATCACAAGGAGCGTGGGAGGGGGTTGGGGTGTTTAGAGGCTTGCCTTGGTTAAGCCCCAGAGAGACATTCAAGTCTTTCGAACACCATTGTTAGGATAGAGGCAAAAAACCAAATGATAATGATAAACAAACACAATAGATGTCACCTTGATGATGAAGCTCTCATGGAAGGAAGATGCTCTTCAATGCCATGAGGAGAAGATGTAATCTAACCTGCAAACACAAACACAATAACAATGCTCTACTCTATAACACAATGAATGCCTTGATCACTTTAACATACGCTCATGAATCACAATATCCATCGAGTTTGCAAATGATAACCTAAACATGCTTATATATGCAACTACTAAGATTCCCACCAAGAATTTCATAATTAAAACTTAAGATGCCAGCCTGGGACCCAAATAACGGTCACAAAAATTGACATAAAAGTTTAGGGTAGACCCAAAATAGGGCTGGACTAGGGAGCTAGTGCCCAAGTCCACCCCCTCATTTTTGTTCTGGGATCATTAAAATAGCCTCCCGCTAGGTCCTATTTGTCACAAGACCCAAGGGTTTTCTCATTGGGAGTCCAAATTAACATGCAAGATACTTTACATGCATTCTAAAGACTCGGGAGCTAAACCTTAAGAAGGAAAAGCCCCCAAAGGTGCATTTTCTGACATAACAGTATCGTCATATGATTTGTAAATCATAATAATTAAATAATCATTTTCAACTTGAAATTTCACATCTAACTATCATTAGTCAGTTTCCTCATAAATAATGATTAATCTGATATTTTTCACAAACATATAATCATTCAACTCTAGCTAATCATCCTGATTACCATGCAAAAGTAAGATTAAGGTAAATAATAAGTTGGGGATATAACATATCTCCCCCATAAGAATCATCATCCTCGATGATTAATTGTCTTACAAGTTAATCAACATAATAATAAAATGTTTTGAGGGCATAGTAAAAAGGTTTTTAGAAAAGATGAGGAAATCTTGCATAAATGTCATCATAGTTTTTCCAGGTGGCATTTTCCTCTACATATTGGTCCCACTAGACCTTGCACTATGTTAACTCTTTGTTACTTAAGCATAGCTTACACGTTTCGAGCACCTTGCTGGGCTCGATCACCACAACCCTTGGGTCCTTCACCTGTATAGCATTCCAATCAAGCATAGGAATTTGATTATCTCCAGTATTAAACTTTTTCAAATAAGAAAAATGAAACACATTATGCATCATGGCAAGAGCTGGCAGTAGAGCAATTATGTATGCCATTGGGTTGACTTCTTTGATAACTTTGAAGGGGCCCACGTATCTAGGTGCCAGTTTAGATGTCTTTCTAAATTTAATGGAACTCTTTTGAGGTTTTACCCTTAAGAGGACTTTCTCTCCCACTGTGATATGCATTTTGATGCGCTTAGCATCCACATAACTCTTTTGCCTATCATTGGCTTCTTCTAGCCTTCTCTTAATCAGATGGATTTGCTCTTCCATTTTTGACAACATTTTTGGACCAAGGCTAACCCTATCTTCTAGCTTGTCCCAACTTATAGGGGTTTAGCACTTCCATCCATATAATGCTTCAAATGGATCCATCTTAATAGTAGAGTGACATGAATTATTTTAGGCAAATTCCACCAAAGGAAGATAATCCTCCCATTTGTATTGCTGATCCATACAATACATTCTCAATAAATCCTCTAGCACTTGGTTTACCCTCTCAATTTTGCCATCCATTTTAGGATGATAAGTAGAGATTATATTCAATTGGGTTCCAAGTGAAGAGAACAAGGTTTGCCAAAACTTTGATGTCATTCATGCATCCCTATCTGAGATAATCTTCTCAGGAATGCCATGCAATCTGAAAATCTCTTGACCAAATTTTTGGGCTATGACGGGTGCCCCATCTGTCAAGTTCCCAAGTATAAAATGAGCAGCTTTGGTGAGTCTATCCACCATAACCATAATAGAACTGTACCTGTTCCTTGACATAGGAAGCCCTTGCACAAAGTCCATGCTTATAATTTTCCATTTCCACTTAGGAGTTTCATGAGGGTATAAGAGTCCTGCCAGGTGATGGTGTTTTTCCTTCACCCTCTGGTATTCCATACACGTAGCTACAAAATTTACAGCATCCCTCTTCATTCCTTTCCATAAATATAGGGGTTTTACATCACCAAGTAACTTTGTTATTCCAGGATGTCCAGAATATGGTGCAGAATGGACCTCCTTCCACACCATATTCCTTAACTCTACAGAGTTAGGTACATACATCCTTTTGTTAAACCTTAATAACCCATCTAGTTCAAGGTTAAATCCTTCATATCTCAGATTCTAGGGATTTTCCTCAAGGGCTTGTTTTACCTGCTCGTAAAACTCATCTCCCTTAGATTTCTGTAATACCTGATTTCTAAAATCAGAATGTATGGAAATCATTGAGGAGATGTGTCTTCTCCTACTCCAAGCACTTGCCACCTGATCTTCTTTTCCTTGAATATATTTAATATCAAAATCATAATCGAAGATGAATTCCAACCATCTTCTTTGATGAGCATTAATATGTAGTTGAGTAAACAAATATTTGAGCCCTTGATGATTAGTTTTCAGCTCAAAGGGTTTTTTGAGTAAGTAGTGTCTCCACATTTGCAGTGCATGAATGACTACTACCAGTTCCAAATAATGTGGGGCATATTTTTGTTCATAAGTTTTTAGTTTTTAAGATTCATACCCAATGCCTTGTCCATCTTGGACTAGCACACCACCTATGCCTTCTCTTGAGGCGTCGGTAATGACTACAAATTGACCCTCTGGGTCAGGTACCTTCAAAATTGGTCCTGAAGTCAATTTTTCCTTCAGTAGATCAAAGGCCTCCTAGCACTTTTTTGACCTCTCAAATCTCTTGCCTTTTCTCTACAAGGAAGTTATGGGCATGCAATTTTTGAAATTTTTTTCACAAACTTTCTATAATAACTAGCAAGGCCCGTGAAACTTTAGACCTCATGAACATTTCTTGGTACCAACCATTCCAAAATAGCCTTAATTTTACCTGGGTCCACAACTATTCCCTTAGCTGAAATAATGTGGCCCAAAAATTGCACTTCCTTTTGAAAGAAAGTACACTTAGAGAGCTTACCATACAATTTATGCTCTCTCAACCTCTAAAGAACAATCCTCAAATGATGAAGATGCTCTTCCTCATTCTTAGAAAAGATTAGAATGCCATCAAGAAACACTAGGACAAACTTGTCTAAACAATCCCTGAACACACTATTCATTATATTCATAAATGCTGCCGGTGCATTTGTTAATCCAAAAGGTAGGACATTGAACTCATAATGCCCATACCTTGTTCTGAAGGTTGTTTTATGGATGTACTCATCCTTTAACCTTAATTGGTGATATCCAAACCAAGGATCAATCTTAGAAAACATGGTTGCATCTCTCATTTGATCAAAAAGATCATCAATGCGAGGCAACGAGTATTTATTCTTAATTGTTTCTTTATTCAACATGCAATAATCTATGCATAACTGCAAAGTACCATCTTTCTTTTTCACAAATTTAACTAGTGCTCCCTAGGGTGACACACTAGGTCTAATTAACCCTTTATCCAATAATTCCTATAATTGAGCTTTTAGCTCCATTAATTTTGTAGTGGTCATTCTATAAGGGGCTTTAGAAATAGGTTCCGACCCTAGAATAATATCAATGGAGAAGTCAAAGGCTCTTTTAGGAGGTAATCCTGGTAGCTCATCCAAAAATATGTTCTCAAAATCTCTAAGGAAAGGATACCTATCCATATCTGATCTTTCCTGATCTATGGACTCCTTCCCAACTTCATTGAGTTTCTAAGATTCATAAAACATTAAATCATCTTGGAAATTGGTTTCCTCAATCTTATTTAGTTTTTCCATTTTGACAGCAAAAAGCTAGCATCCTTTTCTTTGAGCTCTTTTCATTTGCAGGGAAGAAATTTGTCTTAGTTTGACTTCCCTAGGGTTCCCTTGTAGAAAGACATTGTTTCCTAAGTCATCAAGACATTCTACTATTTTGGCATAACAATCCACTTTGGCTTAATGTCTTCATAGCCAATTTATCCCTAGGATAACATCGTACGAGCCTAGTGGGGTTACATAAAGATTTACTTCCGTGGTGAAACTTGGAAGTTCAACCCTAGCCTCAAACATGCATTGCTATACTTGAGCCTTGGTTTGATTTGCATATTCTACAGACCATGTGTTTGCCATGAATCCAACCTTTCTAGGAATTTTGTTTACAATTTTAGGGGAAACAAAACATTCGATAACACCAGTGTCAATCAAAACTGAAATAGAAAGACTAGATAAAATACCTATTGTTTCAATGGGAGTTATTTAGTATTCAGCTTGCCTGTTGTCCAAGGCTGCATGATTGCATTGCTAGAATGTTGCTTGTTGAGAAGGTAGAGGGTTTCCTTTTGGCTGTCCTCCCTGTGTCTTGTTAGGACACTGGTTGGCGTAATGATCTCTGCCACATGTGTAGCACCCTACCATTGCTCCTCGCCTCTCCTAAGGTTTTCTAGATTTGTCTCCATTCTTCTTGGAGTAGTTATTGCCCTTCTTCTCCCCCTTGGACTCAGTTTGTTTATTCTTGGCCCCTTTATCATTTTTCTCAGTAAAATCCTATTTCTTCCCCTTTTTCTTAGAGGAATGAGAGGATTGGGACCAATTGTATCTCTTTCAGTTCCCTTCTCTATAAGCTGACACAGATTTTAGTTTTTGTTCCTATTTGATTGCCTTTTCATAGACCTAGTCCATCATAGTAGGACCATGAACATTAACCTCACCCCCAATCTAGGTGTTCAATCCCATTATAAACTTCTGAATGTAGAATCTCTCATCCTGTTGGTACTGTGGCACATACTTAAGCAAGCAGGTGAACTTTTCCCAATATTCATTCACAGACAAATCAGCCTGTTTTAGATTCTAAAAGTCTATAAGCTTCTGAACATAGAACAACTGAGGCAACCATCTTTGCCTAAAAAGTTCCACAAAACTGTCCCATGTAAGGCTTGTAGACCTCAAGCCTAGTTCCATCTTTTTGTTTATCCACCATGTAGATGCTTCACCTACCAGCTGGAATGCCACCCATACTGCTTTAGTGACCTCATTATAGTTTTTGATTTCAAAATACTTTTCCATTTCTGTAAGCCATGCCTTTGTGGCATCTCCATTTACAGATCCATCAAATTTAGGAGGCATAACCTTTTTCATGTCTCGGGATAGTTCCAAAGCCATATGGATCCTTCTATCCACTTCTTGTCTAGCCTTAGAGTTATTTTCTCGCTCACTTTGGATGGTGTCATTATTACATGTCTTGTCATAACCCCCATCATAGGCATCCTGCCTGGGTCCTTATTGACCCATGACTTCCTATTTGAGAGTTTCTACTCTCGCTCTTGTGTCTTGAAGCAATGTGATAATCTAATCAAGTTTAGTTTTAGAATGCCCTAAAGGTTGCCCTTCATCCTGGCTATCTCCCATCGTGGTTCTTATCTGAACCTTTGCTGCAATCTACTTCTTCCTAAAGTTTGCAGATTAATCATGGATTAGTTTTTCCATGTCAATGAATTCATGTTCATAATACAAATCTATTCTCATTTATGTAATCTTTAACAAGAAAGGAAAGATTGTCAGAATTTTTTAATTGCGTTATAGTTTTCATCGGATTACATATAATGCATTAAATTTACAAAATTTTGTTTACACCTTGCTACTGAAAGTCATTTTCAATATGGGATAGCTTCCCATGTTCATTTCTCAACTTTGAGGTTTATCATACACGTGTACTCTTCCAAAACCTCTTTAGGTACACCATAATCCTTAGGATTGTTTTCCACAACTTATACTTTAGGTGCAGAGGGTTCTACTAATGCATCAGTAGAGTTAGGAGCAACAATCCTAACTGCTTTCCTTAACTCTTGCTTGATGTGTTTCATAGCATCAGAGAAGGTCTCCTCGTCAGTCAACCATGCTCCTACTAAGTAGCCAGTCTGTTGAAGTCTTTTCATTCTTGAGGCTTGCTCCCTCAAGACTTTTTGATGACGTAGGTAACGTCTATTTTTCGTTACCTTCTTTCTGGGTGTTATTTTAATTCTTACCATTCTGGCATAGAACATCCAATTATTAGCATCTATTAATGTTGGATAAGAAGTAATCATCAAGTAGTGAGCTCATAGGTCCATGTATTGAAATTGGTAGCTATGATACCATATGTAACATCTCATTCCATAATGACCAAAATTAAACATGAATTTTCATCTTAACTAAGAGTTAGGATAAACCATAATTATCCAAAGCATAATTAAACAAGAATAAATCCTTATCATTTCAAAATTTAATCCTGTTATTCCAAACCATGATATAACAAAACTTATAATTATAATATCCAATTACATCTCATTAGTGAATAACCTTCACTAATCATGTATAAAGCTATGCTCAAGGCATCACATATCATATTATAAATAATAATGACTATCAAGTCATATAATGAAAAAGCACTGCATCTAGAACTCTTGACATCTATCTCATAAGCCTCAGCTTATCTCATAAGACTCGACTTGTCTCATGCTTGGGAAGGAGAGCATCATCATGGTGCTTTTCCTCCAACCATAGATTGATGGTCCCCGCACAACTTCCTACCTGGAAGTGGCCCTACCCTTCACGAAAGGTATAGATGTAAGGAACCATAAGGTTTGCCATATGAGTTTCTGGTGTTGTGTCCTTCATAATGCCTCTCGGTCACGCAACTATAGATCCACTCTAACTATACATGACACTATTGGAGACATTATGCCATCTGGAGCACTGTGGACCGACAATGCATGCATAGATGGATGCATTACTTTGGCCAAAGATTTACATACATGTACATTATGCCATGAACGTTGTTGTATGTCTACCACCTCGACTCAACTTATAAGATATCATGTCTGACAATAAATATGATTCAACCTTTCTCAGTATAGAACAATTAAGTTCAAAATGTCTTAATCCATTCCTTGGACATTTGACTCCAGTCTTGAAAACCCATTCCTAAGGTTCTCATTTCTTAAGCAACCAGGAACTAGTGACTCCATGTCACTTTGTCCTGCACTTGCATGCAGAAAAAGGTTCAATCATGTTCCCAACACTTAACCATACCGGTTTGGTGTTTACTTTGTTTACCTCATATTAAGGTTTACATTCAGATCATAATGTCTATGGGAGTACTTGCAGTGACTCTTACAGTCAATTCCCTTTAACAAAGATTCCATCTCAAGAGACCCTCTTGATTCCATATTCTTAAAGAAGAATAATAGTCATTCGAAAAGAAGGCATTCATTTACTTTTGCCCAACAAGAATTATAGTGACAGGTTTTATTCTTGTAAAAGAATGTTTCAAAGGTTAAATTTCCCTTAAGGAGATAAGGGTCGCACTCATAGGTGTCATAGGACAACAACATGTTAGGGTTAGACAATAGAAGATATCAATTAAATTCAATTAAAGATTAAACAAAGGAATGAAAATACCCAGAAATAATAACAACAAGAGATAATTTTAATGTGGTTCACCCAAATTCGGGCTACATACACCAACAGAGAGTCCAATATTATTATCTAGTAAATCAAAATGATTACAACCAGCAATCCTTGCAACTCAATACTGCTGCAAAATTCTACAATACATCAACAAAAACACTAACCCTTAGTCGCTTTTATCAAGCCTTATGTCAGTTACAAAAATAAGGTTTTTTTATGTCAACAAATAGAAAAATAACTCTTGACGGCTTAATAAAATTATAAAAAATTGTTGGAGGTTTTTTTTATGACGGCCAATAGAAAAATAACTCCTGATGCCTTAATAAAATAACTCCCGATGCCTTAATAAAATAATAAAAAATTATTGTTTCCCCTGTACCCCACAAGGGGTGCTGCCCCTTTACCTCGTCTTGGGGGTGCTGCCCCCAAACCATCATAAGGGGTGTTGGTTATTTTCTCTGAATTGGTAGAGGGTTTGCCCGTTCCAATGCATAGGTAAATTTGGCCAATAGATTATGGGAGGTTGTGTGAGCTGCCTCCCCTTCACTTCTGGTTCTACCGCACCAAGGGGGGTATCCCTATTTTCTAAAGATGTAACATTTACTTTCCAAATGATAGAAAGATTTAACTTTGTAATAACAGGCAGAATACTCTCATGTGTGGACCAAGATTTGTGTGATAAATCACAAGGTTGGCAACGTTCTTGGACATATTTGTCTGGTCAGGTATGAGAGTATGCAGGGGTTCCTAATCCTACTTCTACAACTAACAGGTTGAAATTATGGAATGGTTTGAATTTGATAATTTGGATGCAAGACAAGGGTTTTTGGATCATAACTACTTCACAAGATCAGACCAGTGCCTATCTCAAGGCAATGAGTCAAATAGACATATACATAAGAATGGCTTGCAATTAGCATTCGAGTTTCAAGGGGTTAGGACTGATGCTTGCCTTACAAACATCACCCAAGGATAAGTATTTGACTGTCCATACTTACAGATATCCCAGCTGACATACACTCTTCTCCATACCTTAACCTACAATAATTTAATCCTCTCCTTGAAAGGAAGTTAGAGATCAAGCATGTGATACAGCAAAACTATATCCTAGAATCTGAGAAACCCTTAGCAACCAGATTCAAAAGAAGAAAATGCATACAACAAGTGGAGACAGACAGCAAAACACATGCAAGAAGCATTTTTCATATAAAATTGACACTGAAACTGAACATGTGTGCAAGATACATCACAGATGCAATACATAAACTCCACAGAGATAAAAATAGACAAGAAATGCTCTGTATTTCGTTATTCACAAATTTTTTTTTCCCAAGTCTTCAACAACCACAAATGAGTAACACAGTTTGCCTTTTATAGTAAGAATGTATACTCAGCAAAATTAATTACAAGGCAAGTCAAAATTTATGGTAGATACATTGCACCAAGAATGGTGCCCAAATCAATCAATGCAACAGGGGACAAAACGGGAAGAAGCAAGAGAAGGGTGAGGAATGGTTGAGCTTGAGCCCTGTGCAGCCGCTAGAAGACTCCCCGTCACAAATCAGGTACTTGACTGTTCAACCATCGGCCCATGCCTGTCCGCAATCCTGCCATAAATGGCTCAACCACCCTCAACTCCTTCTGAAATGCAGCAACAATGTGCCTCTATTGTTTTCCCACTCAATAAATGACTTCAAACACTCAGGAAAAAACCTTTGCTGTGGTCTCAAAGCATGGCCGTCGATCACCCTCCTGTCGCTAGGATCAATAACATCAAAAAATGCTGAAAAGTCATCAGCCAGTGAAATTGTGCCACGTAGGCACCTCACATTTCTATCACTGACTTTTCCAATTACCATTTTGCCACTTTTGCCCTTGTATATGCAAAAAAACATATGCATATACAATCGCCACTGTTCACCTTTCAAAAATCCTTTGTATATGCAAAATGCATATACATGCAACAGTTTAATATACAAGGCAGACCCCAAAATATTATGAAGGAGATTGGAAACTTGTTCGAGTCCAGCTTGCATCTTGACCTTTGCATACTTCCTTGTATATGTGCATATACAGACATGATATACATTCAACGGACCCCAAATGTTTTTTGCAGCAGCTTAGAATCTCCGTCCGAAATGCATATGCCTTCCTTTGTATATCGGCTTGTACAAACGTCATATACATGCACGCCACGGACCCCAAATGTTTATGAAGCAACTTGAAATCTTCATTGGGTCTGGATTGTATGTCTTCCTTTGTATGCCAAATATACAAACTTGTTTGTATATACCTGCGGGCCCTACCACATGTATCTTCCCCGCTGCACTGTAGCAAATGCATCTTTGCACCTTTGTATGTTTCGCTTGCATCCGCAAATATACAATCCTCTAATATACAACTGCGGTATCTTCAATAGAATATTCTAGGAATGTATCTTCTGCTCGCCACTGTAGCAATTGTATATTAGCACACCCTTGTATATTTTTCAATGCACCATTTCCTCTGCATACAAACAGTGAATCTTCCCTGGAATATGCCTGCAATGTATATTTTTCGCTTGTATCTCCAGCACTGTAGTAAATGCATCTGCGCCCTTGTATATTTTTCAATGCACCATTACATACAACCCGATATACAAAGCAGGAATATTCCTGAGAATTTGTGAAAGATTCCCCCTTTGTATATGCACCTTTTAGAGCCCGATATGCATGTAAAATGCATATAACTCACTTTTTCAAAGGCCGATTGGGATTTTTGACCCGCCAATGCATGTTTTGACCTGTATGCATATACAAACACCTTTGTATATACAAAGACACATGCATATGACTGATTTTTTGCATTTTTTAGCACTGCAGAGGTCAAAAGAGAGAACTTTTTGGATTTTTGGGAAGGGGCCTGCATATTTAAATGCTTAAAACCTGATTGTTTATGTAGGCACCGCTAGTGGCTCTGTCTGGGGACGCATGCCTCTTGCAGGCATGGTGAGAACCTCAGAATCTCTAGTTTTGCAGATTAGGCCTTATCCATTGGGCAACAGAGTTGAACATTGCACCAACCTACACAGAAATTATATTTTCAAACATTATTTTGGCGGCCCCGGGCAACCAAAAAGGAAGAACCACAACTTTATCTTGTCAAATGCCTGATTCCAAACTGAATAATCCCAACCACAGCCTAAAACATTAAAACAATCTGCCCATAAGCTGATCTGATCAATTACACGCTTTACCATTTTTGAAAACTTGCCCCTGTCAGTACTACCTCTGTCACTTTGCACCTTACAACCAGACATATAACCATACACATTATAATATTCTTTAGCATTAGGTAACATATGTATGTTATATTCCATAAATAGTATATCATATTGCTCTTGGCATTCCTTATCATTTACGTGACTGTTACACATAACCAGGCACTCATCCAGCTGATCCAACAACTGAAAACACTCAGAAAATATGAGACCCCCAATGTAATTCATATCACCTATTGACATTGAAAGCAAAACTTGATCCACATAGCTATCATTGCACATGTCTGAACCAACTAATACTAAGCATTTATCATCCACAGTTTGCAAGTCAGTATTATCATTTTCAAACAGAGGGTTAGTTCTGCACCACTAAAAGTCACGACTCACAAAATAAAATGCATCCACAGGCTCATCATAAAGGGGATTCATGTTCATTACAAAGGTCTCTATTTCTTCTTCATGACAATCCATTTCTTTTTCATCATTATCAGACCTAGAGTCATAAGAAGAACAAACCTGATCCATGAATTGATTATGGATATCATCTTTATCATCTTTAATCTCTGATTGCCCCACATACAAAATTTTTGCTACTTCAATGCACTCTGAAGTTGAACTATCTGCATCATTTTCCAATCCTCTAATGCTTCCTGATGAAACTGATATTGACTCTTGATCCATATGATTACAACTTTGCACAACTGGATCATTTAAACGTGAATTCTCTTTGTTTAGGACTGGCATGCAAATATTATTTGAAAAATTATTATTATCAACTTCATTTGCTAGGCAAAATAGGACATCCTCCTCTATAACAGAAACATCATCAACTTGGAATGATGCAAAAACTGGGACAACAGGGGTGTAAGCACTTTGACATTCATCTTCAACATTTAGATTATATCCCTCATTAACATTTGGGACTATAGGGCAGCAAATTTTTTTAGAGAAATACCCTTTTTGAATCCCATACCTCTAGTTATTTTCAATGTCTATTGCAAACTGTCGTGCTTGATGCAATGTGGTGGGCTCTTTATCTCTCAATCTATAGCTCATTTTCCTATCAAATGATCCCAAATAGACAACTAGGCACAATGCATCATTAGGTCTCATGCATTCTGGAATTCTATTCAATGCCCTCATAAATCTGAGGTTAAAGGCTAGAATCAACTCATCCTCTTCAATATGGATATACATAAAATCACTAATAACTGCATACTCAGATATTCTTTCACCAAATTGTTCTAGAAATGCAGATTTAAAATCATGCCAAGAGCTGACAGAGTATTCTGGAAGATAGGAGAACCAATCCCTTGCATCTCCATCTAGAGATTGAACAAATAATCTCATAACTACATCTTCATGGTCAATCTCAAAATCATCTACAACATTTATAAACTGCTGCAAGTGTTTCTCAGCTGATTCATCCTTTGCACCATTAAATTTGGGCAAATATTTTCTGATTTTAGATGGAAAAGCATTTGGATAGCCACAGATGCCATCAAAGTTTATGGGATTATATTTGTCAAGTTTGAAACTCTTTCTATTGCATGGTTGGGACTGATTATTATGCATTGTTGCATTTGACACCTCACTAGGGTTCATGGGCTGATAATACATTATTATTTTCTTACAACCCTTTTCTTTTCAACTCAGATTTTTAATCACAGTATGACCTTAGGCCTTTAAAATACAAACTACTATTTCAGCCTTCCTAAATTCCTCTATATGAGTCTTTTGAACAATATTGCATGCCCTTTTGAAATACAGATTAGGTTATAACAAAAGCATGCAAGTTCTGCTTTCACCAATGTTTCCCTTTTAAACAGTGCTATTTCACCAAATAGGGAATCTTTTAAAACTTGTGCAAATACCTAGATATGTTGCAGCTACAGATAGGTTCATTCAATAGAGTCGCCACCTCTTTGGCAGAAGAATGAGCTTCAAACTGGTTGAAGCTGAAAATGCATTTCTTTCTTTCTGGGTCCCCCAACAGCAGAGCCACACATAAAACTTTAAATTTGCTGCAACAAAGCACTTCCAGGTCTAATTCTTCAATCCTTTAGACTCAGACTTTCATGGATATGACATTGATCTCCCCAGCGGAGTCGCCAAAATCTGTTGGTGACTCGGATGGGCAAAACCTCACCAGAGATTGCAGGATAACACTTTCACATTCGATCCCCAGTAGAGTCACCAAAATCTGTTGGTTATTTTCTCTGAATCGGCAGAGGGTTTGCCAGTTCCAATGCATGGGCAGATTCGGCCAATAGATTACGGGAGGTTGCGTGAGCTGCCTCCCCTTCACTTCTGGTTCTGCCACACCAAGGGGGGTATCCCTATTTGCTAAAGATGTAACATTTACTCTCCAAATGACAGAAAGATTTAACTTTGTAATAACATGCAGAATACTCTCATGTGTGGACCAAGATTTGTGTGATAAATCACAAGGTTGGCAATGTTCTTGGACATATTTGTCTGGTCAGGTATGAGAGTATGCAGGGGTTCCTAATCCTACTCCTACAACTAACAGGTTGAAATTATGGAATGGTTTGAATTTGATAATTTGGATGTAAGACAAGGGTTTTTGGATCATAACTACTTCACAAGATCAGACCAATGCCTATCTTAGGGTAAGGAGCCAAATAGACATATACATAAGAATGGCTTGCAACTAGCATTCGAGTTTCAAGGGGTTAGGACTGATGCTTGCCTTACAAACATCACCCAAGGATAAGTATTTGACTGTCCATACTTACAGATATCCCAGCTGACATACACTCTTCTCCATACCTTAACCTAAAACAATTTAATCCTCACCTTGAAAGGAAGTTAGAGATCAAGCATGTGATACAGCAAAACTATATCCTAGAATCTGAGAAACCCTTAGCAACTAGATTCAAAAGAAGAAAATGCATACAACAAGTGGAGACAGACAACAAAACACATGCAAGAAGCATTTTTCATATAAAATTGACACTGAAACTGAACATGTGTGCAAGATACATCATAGATGCAATACATAAACTCCACAGAGATAAAAATAGACAGGAAATGCTCTGTATTTTGTTATTCACACAAAAAATTTTCCCAAGTCTTCAACAACCACGAATGAGTAACACAGTCTGCCTTTTATAGTAAGACTATATACTCAGCAAAATTAATTACAAGGCAAGTCAAAATTTATGGCAGATACATTGCGCCAAGAATGGCGCCCAAATCAATCAATGTAGCAGGGGACAAAATGGGAAGAAGCAACAGAAGGGCGAGGAATGGTTGAGCTCGAGCCCTATGCCGCCGCTGGAAGACTCCCTGTCACAAATCAGGTACTTGACCGTTCAACCATTGGCCCATGCCTATTCGCAATCCTGCCATAAATGGCTCAACCACCCTCAGCTCCTTCTGAAATGTAGCAACAGCGTGCCTCTATTGTTTTCCCACTCAAAAAATGACTTCAAACACTCAGGAAAAAACCTTCACTGCAGTCTCAAAGCATGGCCGTTGATCACCCTCCTATCGCCAGGATCAATGGCGTCAAAAAATGCTGAAAAGTTGTCAGCCAGTGAAATTGTGCCACGTAGGCACCTCACATTTCTATCACTAACTTTTCCAATCACCATTTTGCCACTTTTGCCCTTGTATATGCAAAAAAACATATGCATATACAATCGCCACTGTTCACCTTTCAAAAATCCTTTGTATATGCAAAATGCATATACATGCAACAGTTTAATATACAAGGCAGACCCCAAATATTATGAAGCAGATTGGAAACTTGTTCAGGTCCAGCTTGCATCTTGACCTTTGCATACTTCCTTGTATATGTGCATATACAGACATGATATACATTCAACGGACCCCAAATGCTTTTTGCAGTAGCTTAAAATCTCCGTCGGGTCCGAAATGCATATGCCTTCCTTTGTATATCGGCTTGTACAAACGTCATATACATGCACGCCACGGACCCCAAATGTTTATGAAGCAACTTGAAATCTTCATTAGGTCCGGATTGTATGTCTTCCTTTGTATGCCGAATATACAAACTCATTTGTATATACCCGCGGGCCCTACCACATGTATCTTCCCCGCTGTACTGTAGCAAATGCATCTTTGCACCTTTGTATGTTTCACTTGCATCTGCAAATATACAAACCTCTAATATACAACTGCAGTATCTTCAACAGAATATTCTGGGAATGTATCTTCCACTTGCCACTGTACCAATTGTATATTAGCACGCCCTTGTATATTTTCAATGCACCATTTCCTCTGCATATAAACAACGAATCTTCCCTGGAATATGCTTGCAATGTATATTTTTCGCTTGTATCTCCAGCACTGTAGTAAATGCATCTACGCCCTTGTATAATTTTCAATGCACCATTACATACAACCTGATATACAAAGTGGGAATATTCTTGGGAATCTGTGAAAGATTCCCCCTTTGTATATGCACCTTTTAGAGCCTGATATGCATGTAAAATGCATACAACTCACTTTTTCAAAGGCCGATTGGGATTTTTGACCTACCAATGCATATTTTGACCTGTATGTATATACAAACACCTTTGTATATACAAAGACACATGCATATGACTGATTTTTTGCATTTTTTAGCACTGCAGAGGTCAAAAGAGATAGAACTTTTTGGATTTTTAGGAAGGGGCCTACATATTTAAATGCTTAAAACCTGATTGTTTGTGTAGGCACCACCAAGGGGTGCTACCCCTTGACCTTGTTAAATAATTTGGGGAGAAACCACATTGATAAAAGTGGGGTATATTTAACCTCCGAGTCTGATTAGGCTCCATATAACAACAATCTCCCACTTGGAGACTGATTAGACTCCACACCATATCATCTCCCACTTGGAGACTGATCATAACACCGCTGACCCTATAGCTCCCACTGGAAATAAGCACTTTGGACTCTATTGTTCTATTTTTTTTGTTTTCAGTCTTGAAGACCAATCAAAGTTGAAGAGGAGCTCAGCTTCTCCCTTGATACTGCCTTTGTAAACATATCCACTAGATTTTCATCTGTATGGATCTTTTCTAGCTGTAACTGTCCATCATCCAACACCAACCGGATGAAGTGATACCTGAGCTATATGTGTTTGGTCTTTGAATGCAAGTCAAAATTATTTGCAAGATGCATGACACTCTGATTGTCTGTATACAAAGAACTATTAGCCTGCTGTTTGCCCAATTCTTCCATGAAAGATTGCAACCATATCATCTCCTTGCTTGCCTTTGTTGCAGCTACACACTATACCTTCGTGGTGGATAAAGAAACCATCTTTTGCAACCTGGAGATCCAACTCACTGCTGTCCCACCTATAGTAAAGACATAACATGTAGTACTTCACCTCATATCAATATCCCCTGCCAAATCTGAGTATACATAACCTGTTAAATCAGTATTAGAGCCCCCAAAACATAAGTGTTTATTGGATGTACCTCTCAAATATATGAGAATCCATTTTACCGTATTCTAATGCTTCAATCTGGGATGACTCATATACCTTCTTATGACTCCTACAACATGTGCAATATCTGGTCTCGTGCATATCATGGCATACATTAAACTTTCTACAGCTGAAGCATATGGTACCTTAGACATTTTTTCTTCTTCCTCTTGTGTCTTAGGACACATCTCCTTAGTCAATTTTAAATGACTAGGCAAAGGTGTGCTGACATCTTTGCATTCTCCATATGGAATCTCTGCAATACCTTTTCAACATAATCAGCCTGAGATAGAGTCAATTTTCTATTCTTCCTATCTCTACAAATTTTCATACCAAGGATTTGCTTTGCTGCCCCCAAATCCTTCATAGCAAATGATTGTGCTAACTGTTATTTAACTCTCTTATGTGATCCATGTTAGACCCTGCTACAAGCATGTCATCAACATATAAATATAAAATAATGTAGATGTCATTATCCAACCTCTTAAAATAAACACAATGGTCAGAATTACACTGGTTGTAGCCTTGCTCAGCCATAAAACTATCAAATTTCAAATACCATTGCCGAGGTGCTTGTTTCAAGCCATATAAACTCTTCTTCAGTCTGCACATCAGTTTCTCCTTACCTTTGACCTCAAATCCCTGTGGTTGTTCCATATAGATCTTCTCCTCCAAATCACTATGGAGAAAGGCAGTTTTCACATCTAGCTATTCCAAATGCAAATCTTCAACAACCACAATACTTAAAATAGTACGAATAGAAGTCATCTTGACAACTGGAGAAAATATCTCATCAAAATCAATAACTTTTTTCTGTGCAAATCCTTTTACAACTAACCTGGCTTTAAATCTTTTTTTACCTCCATCTTCCTCTTTCAGCCTATAAACCCATTTGTTTGGTAAAACATTTTTACCTACAGGCAATTTACATAATTTCCAAGTCTAATTTTTTAGCAAGGAGTCCATTTCTTCTTTCATTGCATGCTCCCACTGAATCTTTGTATCCACCTACATAGCTTCATCATACCCTTCTAGTTCACTAGCATTTGTTAACAAAATAGAATACAAAGAGGGAGAAAACCTTTCAAGAGGTCTACTTAGCCTTGTTGACCATCTAAAATTCATTGGAGTTTGTGGTATTTCTTATTGTTGTTGCAGAGCATGAGGAATGACTGGAACATCACTATTTGGAGTATCATCCAACACCACATAATCCTTTTCTTTCTTCTCATGCTACTGCAAATGATCTTTGTACATCACCTTCTTATTGAATACATCCCTGCTTACAATTTTCTAATTTTCAACATCCCAAAGCCTATAACCAAATTCATCAATGACATATCCAACGGAGATACACTTTTTTGATTTTGCATCCAAATCAGTTCTATTTTTAGAATCTACATGTGAAAATGCTTCACATCCGAAGGTTTTGAGAAAATAATAACTCACCTTCTTACCTGTGCATGTTTCCTCTGGAATACCACAGCCCAAAGGAATTGAAGGACCTCTATTAATTAAATATATAGTGGTGTTGATAGCCTCTACCTACATGTTTAAAGGTAACCTAGCATGCAATCTCATGCTCCTTGCATGCTCCATTATTGTCCTATTCATGCGCTCAGCCACTCCATTTTCTTGTGGAGTCCTTGGAACTATTTTCTACCTATGAATTCCATTAAAGGAACAATAATCCTCAAATTCTTTTCTACAATACTCACCACCATTATCAGATCTGAGACATTTTAATCTTTTACCTGTCTCATTCTCAACCAAGCTTCTCCATTTCTTAAATGTTTCAAATACATCAGATTTCTACCTAAGGAAATAAATCCAAACCTTCCTAGTTATGTCATCTATGAATGTAACATAATATCGAGAGCCACCAAGAGAAGATGCCTAGGCTGGTCCCCATACATCTGTATGCACAAGCTCCAACTTTTCATCTTTCTTTTGCTTCCCATCCTTGAGAAAACTGACTCTCTTTTATTTGCCATACACACAACTTTCACCGAAATCTATATTAATACATTTTAGACCTGGTAAAACTTTATTAGAATGAAGTACCTTCATACCTTTTTCACTCATATGCCTAAGTCTTTTATGCCACAGTGTTGTCTCAGAACCTGCAACAACTGTTTCAGTCTCTTCTTGTGAACCTGTAGCAACTGTTTCTGAACCTGTTTGTTTTTTCTCTACAACAGCTAAAGTAGAAGGAACAATATGACATGTACAAAGATATAAGTTGCCTACTTTCACACCTTTTGCTACTATTAAGGCACCTCTTGAAACCTTCCAATTTTTATGAGTAAAAGTAACAATGTAACCTTCATCAGCTAGCTGCCCTGCTAAAATTAAATTCCTACTCAGCCTTGGAACGCGCCTTACCTCTTGTAGTAGCCAATGATTCCCATTCTACAATCTAATCTTGATTCTTCCCTTTCCAACAATCTGACAGGGTTCGTTATCTCCCAAATAAACCATCCCTAAATCCCCTTGGACATAATCAAGAAAATAACTTCTATGGGATGTAACATGAAATGAGGCCCCTGAATCTAAAACCCATGAATCATCAGCATTATCTAGGGAAAGAATCAAAGCATCATCTTCAGATTTATTACTTACCACATTTGCCTCCTTATTGCCTTCTTGTTTGTCTCCTTCTTTATTCTTTCGAGACCAATAATCTTTCTTCAGATAGCCTAGTTTCCCACAGTACCAGCAATCCTTCTGTCCTCTGGATTGGGATCTCTTGTCCTTTGATTTTCCTCATGACTTCCCATGACCTCTAGAACCTTTTCCTCTCTCTTTTGATCTGCCCTTGCTTTCTGCATTCAAAACACTACCTGATGTGGACCCTCCTAAACTTTTTTGTCGCATTTCCTTGCTAAAGATAACACTAACAACATCATCAAATTTCAAAGTGTTTGAACCAGAGACAGAGTTACTTACAACCATTACCAAGCTATTCCAGCTTTTTGACAAAGAACATAATATCAAGAGAGCCCTCACCTCTTCATCAATTTCACTTTTACAGAAGTTAACTGGCTGGTAATCATATTAAACTCATTTAAATGATCTGTCATAGATCCACCTTCAATCATTTTCAGATTAAACAAATGCTTCATGAGAAATACCTTATTTGAGGCTGAGGATTTTTCATACAATTTAGCTAAAGCTTTCATCAGTTCACTTGTTGTCATCACTTTTGTTATATTGAACATCACAGATGGTGTTAGGCACAACCGAATGGTTTCCAGTGCCTTTCTATCTAGAAGATTCCAATCCTCATTAGTCATTGCTGCTAGTTTCTTGGCTATTCCTTCCAATGACCTCCATAAATCCTTCTGATAGAGATAATCCTCCATCTGCATCTTCCATAACTGATAGTTCTGCTTATTAAATTTGTCTACCTTCAATTTACCCTTGTCCACCATTGCTCCCACTCAATTGTGAGACCTTCCTGCAGATGATAATTGAACACAACCCTCTTTGATATCACTTGTTAGGGTTATACAATAGAAGATATCAATTAAATGCAATTAAAGATTAAATAGAGGAATGAAAATACATAGAAATAATAATAGCAAAAGACAATTTTAATGCGGTTCACCCAAACTCGGGCTACATCTACCAACAGAGAGTCCAATATTATTATCCAATAAATCAAATTGATTACAACTAGCAATTCTTGCAACTCAATACCGTTGCAAAATGCTACAATACATCAACAAAAACCCTAACCCTTAGTTGTTTTATCAATCTTTATGTCAGTTACAAAAATAGGGTTTTCTTAATGTCGGCCAATAGAAAAATAACTCCCGAAGCCTTAATAAAATAATAAAAAAATGTTGGAGGTTTTTTTTATGTCAGCCAATAGAAAAATAACTCCCAACGCCTTAATAAAATAACTCCTGATGCCTTAATAAAATAACTCCCGACGCCTTAATAAAATAATAAAAAATCGTTGCTGCCCCTGGACCTCGCAAGGGGCGCTGCCCCCAAACCCTCGTAAGGTGTGATGCCCCTTGACCTCGTTAAATAATTTGGGGGGAAACCACGCCCATAAAAGTGGGGTAAATTTAACCTTCAAGTTTGATTAGGCTCCATATAACAACACAACATGTCTACAAGAGCCTTCTCATTTCCATGAGAAGCTGTTATAGTATCAACATCCATTAAATGCACAAAGGATATCATTACATGCAGTCAAAGGTTTACATCTTTCACTTCGAGGTAATAAGTTTTAATGCTAAGAGCAATGACTCAATAAAGAGTTTTCCACCAAGACTAGAGCAGTGTTCATCATAATGTGGTTCGGCCTTACTTTATTATCATAGGTCTATAACATAATATGATTCAGCCTTACTTGCTATCATATACAAGGCTTTGGTTATCGAGAGCATGAGCCGATACTCTCAGCTATCACATTCATTAAAAAGATAGTTGCCCTATCGGGATTTTCAAATAAAACATACTTCAATCCTTCGCAATTGTCATTCAATCATTAAGAAACATCATAATAGGGTTTCAAGGCTCGAAAGCTACTTAACATAAGTTGATAACCCTTACGAGTTTAACACAGGTATGAAAAGATAATACCTACTTATTTAACAGTCATCATAATGATGACATGAAAATATAAAAATTTAATAGGGTTTGAATCTCTGCCATATGATACACGGAAGGATTCATACATGCATAACACACATGTTTCAAACTCCAAGTTGGCTGAGGGTTTACTAAATACACAGAATGATAAATGCAGCCTTAGTAATATATAATAACAGTTAACACAACGATGATACATAGTATTTAACCTTGTGTTTAAAATGACTTCGTAAGCCATTGTATAATAGTGCATAGAATAAACATGGGTTGACACCGTCCACACCCATTTATAAACAATTGAAGGCTCATATTAAAATTTGATTATTGAGTTTAAATCAATGAGCAATATCCCTATATCGAATACTCTGTCTCTCTAGCCTGAGAGTCAACCAAAAACATAACATAACATAACACAACACAAGCGAATGACAAAACACCAAGACTCTCTATCCCAAAATCGGTATCAACCGATTCTTGCATGCATGCAAATCAAGAATGGTTCAATGTAGAGATTAAAGCTTGTCACCTCTCTATCATTGATAGGTTGGTTGTGGTAAAGGCTTGACAATAGGGTACACTTAGCCACCACTCTTCTTCCCACTCCTCGTGGGTGGTGACTGGCCAAGTGCCCCACCAAAGCATGAATAACGTTTAAATAAAAGTATAATGTAGTTATTACACATGTTCAGCCTCTTGAAGAGTTTAGACAAATATAACTTATATAAATATACATATATACTCCCTTATATAAGGTTTAAGGGTTATCAAATATTTAAGGTGTTGATAATATCAACACCATTTGATAAGGATGTATTCTTACAATGTGACTATGGGGTCGAGCACTGCTCCCCTTGAAAGCATCATTCACTGAAAGACATAAATATCTAGATAAAATAGTCACAATACATAATGCGGAAAAAATAAACATGGAACCAAAGAGGCCCTCGACAACTTTGCCGAAATCAACAAACAACTCAAAAAGACATTCTTGCAAACATCGTCATTTCGATAAATCGACATTGAAGACATCGAGAAGAGTCCAGTTGACAAATCGATAAGAGAAAATAAAAAACTAATAAGGGAGATGTAACTCACCCTAATAGAAGAATTCAAAGGACCAGGTTTGATACTCAAATGGCAGTTTAACCCCTTTTCCTGACATCTATCTCTTCCTCCCGGATGATACCCTCCTTCCGTCTTCGAAGAATGATTACTTTCCTAATCAAACTCACCATCATAAAATCATGAGTAGTGTATCATCATATGATTTCTAAATCATAATAATTAAATAATCATTTTCAACTTGAAATTTCACATCTAACTATCATTAGTTAGTTTCCTCATAAACAATGATTAATCTATTATTTTCTACAAACATCTAATAATCCAACTCTAGCTAATCATCCTGATTACTATGCAAAAGTACGATTAAGCTAAATAATAAGTTGGGGATGCAACATTGTAGAAGAATCCAAATCCATGAAGGAATGTTATAAATTATGCATGTGGGAGGCCATGAAAGGCCAACTTTGATGTATTTTTGTAGATTTAACAAGCTTGGGACAACATGTTGAAGGTGAGATTGAATACTAAGAAGGTGTAGATTCAAGTTCCTATGGAGAGGCCATGATGGCCATTAATGTAATCATGTTGCAGAAAATTGTATTTTGATCATTGTGTGCATATTGAATAAAATACACATGTAGGTTTGTTTGCATATTTTCAATTTATTGTATGGAAGTGAGTTTATGTTGTGTTGTGAGTTGTCCTATGGTAGAGAGTCTCTACATATTTGTTTGGGAGTTGTGAGTTTTGTTGCAGTAGTGGGAGTTCCCATTGTATCAGTGGTATCAAAGCAGTAGTTCTTGAGTGTGTGGATAGAACTACCAATTTGAGGCAGTCTGTACTAAAACTTGAGGGTGAAGTTGTGAAGAGGAAGTCCCTGAGTGTAAACAAAACTGCCAATGTGAGGCAGTTTGCACCTAGACTTGTGGAATTGGATTGAGTAGAAGAGAAGGAGAAATTGTATTATCTATGTACAAACATATCACCGAACAATGAGGTAGTTTGTACCTTGAAGTGGATTTGAAAGTAGAAGCAGAACCACCGATTTGAGGTAGCCTCACACTGATTGATACAGGGAAGATCAAATTAAGTAACTTGAATGTAAGTATTTCCTCTAATTGACATTACAAAAGAAAGAAAATGAAGGGAATAAATGTGAGACCAAGAGTCTAGATTGTCCAATTAGAAGAAAGAATTGATTTCTGTCGACTTCAGAAGCAAATGATAGGGATAAAAGAATTGGCATGTATGGTTGATGAGCTAATAGAGAAGAACTTTAGAAATTTAATTGAAAGAAAGAATAATGTTGGAAAAGAGGAGAAGAAGATTAGAGGAAAGAATAAGATTGCAGATATGAGAGAGATGGTGCAAAATGGGATGGATCTCAAGAACAAGGTGGCAATACTACAACTAGTTAGAAATAAAACTAGAAATTCAGAGTTCAACTTAGAGGAACTTGAAGAGAAAAGCTAGAGTTATCTTGAAGGGGTAACCACTTTGAGTAGTGCAATGGAAGGTGATAGAGGTACCATATTTGGTTACAAATTTGAAGATGAAGATGTGATTGAAGACATGCTCGAAGAAGGTGAAGGTACGTTGCACATATGCCACCTATGATTGTCATTGATGTGGTTGTCATTGATGTCAACACTCCATTAAGGAAACTCAGTTTGGACTATCATTGATATAGCATTGGTTTTGCTAATGTTCATGGTTTGATGTCATACCTTGATTAATGTCAAGTAAAGTTGTATTGAGCATGTTTGTGGTCAACATAGATGATATCATGATGATATATTAAGATGGGAATTAAAAGCATTAAGATAAATTATGACATATTAAGATGGGAATTAGAAGCAATGCTGAGGTTAAAGAGATGATGTTTCAGATTTTTAGCATGTTGTATGCTCCTTCCTATTGTCCCTAAGGTTGTATGTGCTGTTACAAGAAGACTCTGACCTCCAGATGTTAGTGAAGGTTTCTGATGCAGAAAGCTGCCTTGAAGATTGGTTGGTAGAATTCTCCATATTCCTCTACATTTTAAGCCATGGTCATGCGGTTCAAAAGTTGAGTTCAGTATGTTTTGAAAGTGTTATATCCAAGATTTCAAGTCATTATACCTTCAGCAGTGAAAGTTACAAGTGACAGAGTTTCGGTCTGTACTCTGGAAAAATAATGTGATGATGAAGGCTAATTGGAATGCTCTGCATTCCTCCATAAATGAAGGTTTTCTCATGTGGTTTTGTAGACATGATCAAAGATGTTCAATGCATGCTACTGTGCAATATCAGGTGAATTAGAGGTCTGCAAGTTTAGTTTTCAAATGATAATGTACTACAGATGGTTATGGATGCCTAATTGTTCTCAAGACACATGATTGAGTACTTGCGCTAGTTAGAGATTGTACAGATCAGTTATATGAGTTTATTGGGACATTCTACATGTCTCTATGTTTCTCAAGTTTGAATCACATGTAGATCTTTCGTGTTTCCAGTACTACACAAAGTTTTCAAGTCAGTTTGTGAAGAGTTGTTGTTGAGGCCAACTGAGGAATGTTGATGATGTGTAGGTCCTTCCGACTCATCTAGGAGAAGCACAAGCTATGTCCAATCTTTCATGAGTATTGCTAAGTTGTAATGATCGATATGCTACAAGGTTCATGTTTTTCTACTTAAGGGTGACCTATTTCAAATGAGCGTGATGTGTGGATGTTATTATTTGAAGTATGATTCTATGAAGGATGTTCGGGACCGGGTTAAGCATGTGTTGGGGTTCGCAAGGTGTGTTTCTCTTTCTAGAGTTACGTGTAGTTCATGTTAAGCTTGCCCTCTACATGTTTCATGTTGTGTGATCTCTGACTGACTTGTAAATTGTAATATTCTTATTGTATTGGCCAAATTATAATGTAATCAATGTAATATCATGTATATATTATAAACCTGGTTGATCTAGGTGAGGTATGATTATGAATATGAGTGTGTGAAGAGTAGACTATGAATATGACATGCATTATGTTGTGTGACTGAAGGTGCAAGAGCAAAGCAATAAGGGCTATCCCGATTCATCTTGAAGACATTTTTGTGATAGGAGGGAAGTGAAGAGTGTGCCTAATTGATCCAGTCATCAAAAGAGGAGTGAAGAGGTAGAATTGCAATCATCAAAAGTGTGAGCTGCATTGTCAATTTTAGGTAGTAGAAGGACTGTCATGTTGTAATATTTTTTTGAGTTTGTTCTCAGATCTGGGAGTATTTGCTTCCTTGGGTTGTAGCCCTAAAACAAAGTCATCAGGGAGTAGTATCTTCCTTGGGTGTAGCCCTAAAATAAAGTTAGCAGGGAGTAGTAGCTTCCTTGGGTTGTAGCCCTAAAATAAAGTCATCAGTGAGTAGAAGCTTCCTTGGGTTGCAGCCCTAAAAAAAAGTTGTAATCTTTTATTGCAGTGAGCTTCATATATTGTGAGTTAACCCTCACCATGGTTTTTCCCCTTTTAGGGTTTTCCATGTATATCTGGTGTTATGTGTTGTTATGTTGTAAAACATTTTCCTATGACTTTTTACCTCCTAGTTTAGCTCCTAGGTCCCCTTAATTTCATTATGCATGTTTAAAACTTATTCCAGAGCAATTTCCCCTGAAATTCATGTCAAATGGGGCCTAGGGGTCAACTTTAATGCTTAATGGGTGCCCGCGCCCAAGTCCAGGCCAATTTGTCGGGACCTAAATTTTGGATGTCATCATGAGACCTTTAGAAAGGTTTCCCTTTGTCAGCCTTTTTAATTTGTAGTGTAGTGTTGCATCATAGTGCATACTTTTGCATCCTAGCTTTGAAACTTTCACCTTTTTTCATTTACACATTGTGTATTTCAACATCAATAACTACCTTCATCCTTTTGATTGTGCATTGAGAATTGTAGGACTTTGACATCCTTATTGCATTAGATCTAAGCTATTTTACACACTATACCTACTTAAATTATATTCATTCATCATTTTGCATAGTCTCATAACATCTTTTGTGCATTTACATTGAAAAAAGTGAAAAAATCAAGCATTTTAGGTTCATAAACAAGCATAGTTTTGCATTGTTTTATTGTATATGTCATAAATATCTTTCAATTATGATCTTGCATTAATTTTAGGCATATTTTCATTGCTCATTTGAAAATATTTCATCATTTCATACTTGTACTTGAAATTTGCACATTTTTATATTACACAACATGTATTTCAACACTAAGGGTTTACACACTCTATTTACGTATTTTTAACAAATCTCTAAAAACATTCACATTGCCTTGTTGTGTGGCACTGTTTACAACATACTCACTTTCTTTGTAGTAAAATTAGTGTGTTTTTGATCTTCAAAAAATTGATTTCCTCAAACTAGTGTTTGGGTGTGCAACAAGTTATCATACTTTTATCATGGATGCTTCTTGTTATTCATCTTTGGAAACTTTATTTGCATACATCATAGACATTGATAATTTCTCCAAATTCATTAATAAGCATCCTCAAGTATTAAAACAAATAGCATGCATATATGATGTTGATATTTCTATGTGTCGCACATATGAAATCCTTTGTTATATATCTAATTTTTATAGTTTCACAACTCTCATGGGAGTATATCCTTCGATATTAGATGATCTCACTAAATTCATAGATAATAATAAATATGATGCATTGTTTAGTAGTGATGACTTCAATATGTTAGATGAAGCTCTAGATGACTTTATCTCTATTGGACATTCCACTACGCCCTGGATCCAGTCTCTACTACATGTGATGGTAACTTAATGTTGTCTATTTAAGCTTACGATCCCTCTCCCAAAGTTGTTCCCACATACAAGGACATTTTGACATAAGAGGATGAAATCATTGACACATCCCTTCACATCACCCTACCCTCTCTTCATTCTAATGTTCTCCCTCTAAAGGATGAATCATTAGTGAATGAATAACCTCCTCTAATGAAAAACACTTCATGGATAGATAATGAGCATTCATCTAACTCTATCCCTACCATAGTACATGAAGTCTCTATGGATCATCCTATCAATCTTCCCCATTTAGTTGAATATTCAAGTACCTTGGATATAACTCAAGAAGTGAAAACCCTTGATCTCCATCCTTTAGTTGAATATTCAGGTACCTTGGATATCACTTAGGAAGTGAAGACCCTTGATCTCCCTCCTTTAGTTGAATATCCAAGTACCTTGGATATCTCTAAGGATGTGAAAACCTTGGATACCTCTCCTTTGGTTGCATGTTCTTTGAATATCACTAAAGATACAATCATCAACAATTCCTTTATCGACACTTTACCTTCCCTTTGTTCCAATGCTCTCCCTAGCCAAGATGAAGCATTGGTGGTTGAAGAAAGGTCTCTCACATTAAATCCTCTGGGAATGGATGTTGAGCTTGATCAAAGTGAAAACAATGTTAATTTACTTATCGTTAATAGACTTATTCCACCTACTAAGGGGATAATGAATGTATGCTAATGCTAATACAATATCAAGTTCAAGACTAAATATGATATATCTTAAGATGATAGACATGGGTTGTTCACCAGGAAATATCCCATTGAACTAGGTAAGTATTTCTCCCTCCTTAATCCACACTCACTATAGCACCTATTCTAGCTACTCTCAAGGGTGGCCTCCTCCTAGATATATATGTTGTTAGCATTATGTTGTGTTCCCCCATGTTGTGCTATGTGTTGTTTAGGTCTCATAGGATGATCCTTGATACTCTTGTAAGGTCAAGGATATTGTGAGACCGCCTTTGTTGTGACAATTCTTCTATTTTTCTCTACATTCTTCTATCTTGCCTCCTCTCTATTTTTTTGATGTGTGTTGTGCCTTGGGGGCATAGCATTGCAAAGGGTGTTTTTGGGGCATCCTCCTATGTAATGTTCCTAAAGCACTTTTCCTTATCTCTCACTTTTATTATTTACCTTCTTCAATGATCCTACCTAGTCGACGTATGACAAAACCAAACAAATACTGATAAGGACTGTGTGTCCCTTTAACAAGTAAGTAGAAATGGAACCAGTCCATATATGAAGATGGGGTTGATCTATACATATATCCAACGCTTGACTAGTAGAATCACTCCATGTGATGTATCATCTTATGGCATTTCTTGTGACTAACATTTTACAATCCACTCAATCTACTCTTGTACACTTTGATTGGTATCTCACCTTGTTACTACACTTGGTTCTGAGGTACCTGCAGTATAGCCCAATGGTTATACTTGACTCTGAACTCATGAGTATAGCCTTGGTCCTTGATGTGATTGTTTGTACATAGCTTTCATGAATTAATTTGGTTATTATCTTAGAATAATATTTTTAACTATTTGGTTGTTTATCTTAGCAAATCATATCAATGTGTTTGTGGGAATATTCGGCGATCATAAGCACATGTCACCTCGGGGGCATGGGATTTGCAAGAGTTCTTGTTCTCTTGTGTGTTTTCTCTCTACCTTAATGTGCTTGATATTAGTAAACAACATCAACCACCTTAAGATGGGGGAATATATAATGGTATCTGTTGGATAATTTTGGCACTAACAAAGCATGTTTGTAAGCCCTCTCCATGAGGCAAGATGGTGTATCTCTTGATCTAGTGCACATCCTTATTCAAATTGCAATAAAAAATCCCTCTCCACAAGGTGGGGTAACACATCTTTTGAGCTAGTGCATATCCTATTATACAAAGCCCTTCTACAGAAGGCAGGATGGTGTATCTCTTGAGCTAGTGCACATCCTTTTATACAAAGTCCTCTTTGCGAGGCGGGGTTGGATCTTGAGTCATCCTCTCTTAAGCGTGTCTTTGGCAGTTGTGGTATTGTATCTCAACTATCAGGTGTGTTTGGCATGTTTTAGATGGTGGCAATTAGCAATAAGCTCCTTCCATCGCTTGTGTTTGCCTTGTATAACACGTATAGTATGTCTATGACATGTGCTATATGCTGCTCATGTATTCCATGTGTCTTCCTTATGTGTTTGCTGTGTCTTCCACTTGTGTGGTATCAAGGCGCATAGCGATGATCTCCCCCCACCCTCAGGTTTTGTTTGGTATGTCTTCCCCTTGGTGTAGTATCAAGGCACGAAGCAATGAGCTTCCCCTATATTTTTGGTTTTTGTATTGGATTTTTTTGGCGGTATCAAGGGCGTAGTGATGAGCTCCCCCACCCCCTTAGTTAGGATTTTATTTCATATATAAATGTTATATCAATGTATTCATTGTGTATTGTGTCACTGCTTTCATGTCTTCATCATGTTTTGCGTGCTTCCTATTGTGTTCTGTATGTCTTGCATGTATTCAATGTGTCTTCTAGTGCTTACTTGAGATTGGTAGCTAGAAATAGTTCCTCAATCTTTGTGTATGCCTTAGCTTCATGTGCCTGGTGTGTTTGATGTGTTTTCGACCATACTTTAATGCATGTATAGATCATAAGATCATACATATATTAAAGTGGGGGCTAAATGTTATGTCGTAAAAAGTTTCCCTATGTCTTTTTACCTCTTAGTTTAGCTCCTAAGTCCCCTTAATTTTATTATTCATGTTTAAAACTTATCCTAGACCAATTTCCCCTGAAACCCATGTCAAATGGGGCCTAGGGGTCCACTTTAATGCTTAATCAAGACTCAAATCATGCCTTGGGACTTGGGCACCCATGCCCAAGTCCAGGCTGATTTGCTAGGATGTAAATTTTAGATGTGGGCATGAGACATTTAAAAAGGTTTCCCTTTGTTAGGATTTTCAATTTGAATTATGAAAGTTTAGCGGGAATGCATATTTAAATAGGTCTATGACTTCATTTTACTCCTAGTTGATTAAGGTGAACTTAGGATTATCAAGGAAAGAGCATTCAAGGCATTCATTGTGTTGTAGAGTAGAATTGTGTTGTGTTTGTAGTAGATTTGGCTTCATCAACTCATCTCCTCATGATTTGAAGACTCTTCATCTCCGTGAGGGTTTCACCTCTAAGGTGACATCTATTTGTACTTCAATCAATTTATCTTATCATTGGATTTGGCCTCTACCCTGCAAGGGCACACACTCTATCTAACAATGGTGTTGGAAGGCTTGAATGCCATTCTGGGGCTTGACCGAGGCAAGCTCCTAAACACCACAACCCCCAAACCACCCTCTTTGTGATTATAGGTTACAAGTGTGGGATTTGGTGAAGTGGAGTTGTATAGAAATAAAGCATAAGATAGAGAGAAGTCATTAATCTTCCACAGTCCATGATGTTGTAGACAATGCTTTTGGATTAAACTATGTGAGATTGTTTTCCCTCAACATTTCGGGTCACACTCTGTGAACCATCATCAGGAGAAAAGAGAGCAAGAGAACAAAAAATGATAAATTGCAGACTTGAGACTGTCTTAAAAAGAAGAGGGGAATGGTTTGATGTGGGAACCAAGAAAAGAAGAGTGGGATACGGGTAGCCAATTACATCACAAGGCACCAAAGAAGAGAAAAGACAAAAAAACAAATATATATGTGTGTGTGTGTGTGTGTGTGTGTGTGTGTGTGTGGCATGCAATTAATTTAATAAATATAGACAAAACCTATACAATAAGAAATTAATGGAAAGTAAGAACTTATATATAACTACTAAAAAAGAACAATGATAAGTAAATAAGAAAACAAGTGCAAAGAAGCACGAAGAAATGGAACCAAACTAATCCTACAGCCCATGTTTATATATATATATAAAGCTAAGAAAACTAAGGATATAGGTTAGAGCTAACATGGAGGAAACAAAACAAAGAAAAAATGAAGAAAACAAAAAGAAACCACCTACAAAATATATGCAAGTAATTAAAAATTATAGTCAACCCTATGTAAAAGAAAACAAAAGATACCGAAAACCTATGAAAAGACACGAGAAAAGAATAAAGGAGGAATATATATAAAAATCTAACTAAAGGCACTAAAAAACTTAACAGACCAAAAAAATGATAAAAAAAGATAAAAAAGAAAACACAAGAAAACAATAGAGCACTACTATAAGAAGCAAGGAAAGCAAAAAACACAGTAAAAAAGAAAGGAATCAATTTCATAAAAAAGATAAAAGATAAAAACCTAAAATTGAAGGATATAAAAGAAAATTATACGATGTATATAATAAAATATAAATCTATATATACATTTGGTATATATTTAATTAGTTTTATATATATATATATATATATATATATATATATATATATATATATATATATATATATATATATATATATATATATATATATATATATATATATATATATATATATAGAACAGAGAAAACAAGACAAGGACAAAGACCTCAAAAATAAATGCAATAAAAAATAAAGAGAACAAAATAAAAGACCAAGCATCGAGAACCAAGAACCAAAGAAGCAAACAAATTACCACAACTTTATCATTAGATAGTGAAAGGTAAATGTGCTGGAATGAGACATGAGCCCACAATGAAATGAGGAGGGGAGAGGATAAAACTGAGAAAGCTTAGAGGAACGAGCCTAACTTAGGAAGAAAAGAGCAAAATTTTTTGAGTGGGAATGAGAAACCAAGAGAGCGCTAGGGGAGACGAGAGAGAAAGCAAGCACTGGAGAAGAAGGGAGGGTAAAACACCAAGCGGGATGACGGAGGAAGAACCAGAGGGTAGGACAATAGGAGGAACGGGAGGGATGCCTACTAGAGAACTAACAAGGGGGAGAGGACAGATGGGTAGGGGGGTTTGCCAAGGAAGATGGAGGCAAAGGGTGAAAAATAAGGGGAAGAAAGGGATGAGGGAGGAACAAGAGGATGAATGGGGAGAAAAAAGGTGGGGAGGAAAGGAGGAAGGGGAAGGGGAAGAGGATAGGGATTAAGATGGGGAGTAATCACAGAGGGGGGGCAGTGGGTTCAGAGCCGGGTGAGTAAGGGTTGCCATGAGAAACTTATATTCCATCCCACATCTCGGTTAAGGTTAGAGGGGTCATTGCTAATTTCTATAGCTTCTTTAAGTTTCCTTTTGACTAAAATTTGAGTGTCTTCTAGGCAAATGTGGTGTTTGGTTTTTGAGGAGTGCTTGGCAGGGGCTGATTTTTGGATTCGTTCATGTTTAATGTCGGCACTATACTCTTAAATCTTGGTATAGAAGGAATGACCTGTTTCCCTGATGTAGGGCATACCACAAGAACAAATCACTTTATAAACTCCAGAGTTCAGGAAGAGGTCTCTAGGGTCTTTAGGTGAGGGGATGCAGTTCTTAAGGGTGGAGATGGGTTTGAAGGCACAGTGAATGCTTTGTTTAAGAAGAATCCTGGAGATTTTGTTGGAGATGCCTTCTATATAGGGGATAGAGGCTCTAGGAGGGGAGGAGTGTTGAAACTCATTAGGCAAGGAATAGAAATGAGATTTGTCTTGCTTGAAAGCCCTAGAGATGAGTTTGCTTTTAAAACCATTCAATTTGAAGACTTTGGAGAGATGGGTGAGTTCAAGGTCTAAGTAATCCTCATCACAGATGCGGAAAGCCCTCGTGGCTAGAGTTTTAAGGACCCCAACTTTTTGGGCAAGGTGGTGGTGAGAGGTAGCATGAAGGTATAAATCAGTATGGGTCAGTTTCCTGTAGACTGTATGGCCCAAGGTACCATCAGGTTTTTTTATGGGGAAAATATCTAGGAAAGGGAGTTGGTTATTGGTTTCTAACTCTTTGGTAAAGGAAATGCTTTGGGCTATGTTGTTTAGGTGCAAGTGGAAATCTTCAAGGTTCTCTTGACCATGGGGCCAACAAATGTTGGTGTCATCAACATAACGTTTCTACCACTTTGGTTTTAGGGGAAATGAGTTGAGGGAAATATCTTTGAAATGTTCCATGAAAAGGTTCACCACAATGGGAGAGAGAGTAGATCCCATGGCAACTCCATCCAATTGCTCATAGACTACTCCTTAGAAAGTGGATTTGAGGCATAACTCTACCAAGGAGGTGATTTCGTCATTAGTCTTGCGTCTAATTAGCTCAATTGATTTAGGGATCGGAACCTTGGTAAAAAGGGATACAATGTCGAAGCTAACCAAGAGGTCATTATCTTCCAACTTTTGGTCTTTGATAAATTTGACGAAATGGGAAGAGTTCTTGATGAATGAGTTGGATTTACCAACTAGAGGGGCAAGGAGCTTGGCAAGGTAGGATGCAAGCTTATAAGTGGGGGAGTCAATGGTGTCAACAATGGGTTGAAGAGGGATGCCAACCTTGTGAATTTTAGGAACTCCATAAATGTGAGGAGAGACTTCTTTGGTGGGAAGGAGCTTCTTTTTGGTATCGTCGTCAAGAGAGGAACAAGAAATGGTTCTTTTAACTTTGTTAAAAATTTGGGAGATAGGGTTGCGGGGTAGGATTCTATAGTTGTCATTGCTGGATAACATATCTTGGAGATAGGGTTGCCTTACCCTCATAACTTGCCACACCAACTACTTCTCGACACTCCTTTGACGACTAGTGATGTGCATCTCAAAACTATTCCAGTGACCAATGAAGTGTTGCCTCTAACCAGTGGCCGTGCTAATGTTCAGATCTTGCACCAGACTTCCATCATACCCAGCAAGCTTTCTCTTCATTCTAGTATCCTCAACGTTGACCAGCACCAACAGCAGACTCCCTCTAATGGTCTTCTTCGTGAGTCTCTAGGTACGTCCACTTCTATATCTAGATTCCAATGTTTCTCCTCTCCAGTCAAGTCTAGCATTCATGTTGATCTAATGTCTGAATGCCATCCTTCCGTCTCTCGAGCCATGGGCAACTCTTCATTAGCCCTTTCCGACCATTCCTCGGGCATATCTACCCACTCATTAATACCTAAGCCTCCTCTATCAGACTCCATCACCAACAACCTTCTTGCTACCGTTCCGTCTATGCAATCTTCTCTTTAGGATGAGTTTCCTTGTGTTTCGACCTCCCATTCTCCCTTTGCCATGTGGTCTCTTCCCCTTGCTTCCCATCATCCCCTTGTAAGCTGAAGCTCACCTTCTCTCCCATGGACAATGAGTTACTCTTCTCTGTCCCTCTTGGACTGTTCTACTGACAAGTCGGTCCAATCTTCTAGACCCATTCCTCATCTAGTGGAAACCATGTCTAGCAACCAACCAGTTTTCTTCCCAACCATGGAATCATCACAAGATGGTGATATCCTGGGCTTTTTGACCTTCAACTCCTCTTCTACCATGGGTTCCCTTCCTCCTCTTCCCCCATTATGGTCTAACCCATCGACTTCTCTTTCCCCACTCCCGTGACCTTCCCTCAATTGTAACTTTATCTAGGATTGGGAAAATAAACTATTGATCAACCTCTCTAATGTTCCTTTAGATCCTCTTGCTGTCAACCTTCTAAACAGAGGTCTTGGTTTTGCCATCTCTCTTCGTGCCATTTCTTTTTCAGATTTTCTTATCGACATTGAGAATGCCATTCGTTCTCTGCCTGTTGACCTTGCCGAGGAAGTTAGACAGGATTGTGCTGTCATTCTAAGGCATGCCAAGCCTCCCAAGTGCAATTATCACAAAGCTAAACTCAGTGCTTTCAACAACTTATTGAGCAACCATGATCTCGTCATTGTCAAGGCAGACAAGGGTAATGCCACTATCATCATGAACAAACATGACTACATATCCAAGATGAGAGATATGTTATCCGATAATGATAGCTACAGAATCCTGCCACGCAACCCTATCTCCCAATTTTTTAACAAAGTTAAAAGAACAATTTCTCATTCCTCTCTTGACGATGATACCAAAAAGAAGCTCCTTCCCACCAAAGAAGTCTCTTCTCGCATTTATGGCGTTCCTAAAATTCACAAGGTTGGCATCCCTCTTCGACCCATTGTTGACACCATTGACTCCCCCACTTATAAGCTTCCATCCTACCTTGCCAAGCTCCTTGCCCCTCTAGTTGGTAAATCCAACTCCTTCATCAATAACTCTTCCCATTTCGTCAAATTTATCAAAGACCAAAAGTCAGAAGATAATGACCTCTTGGTTAGCTTCGACGTTGTATCCCTTTTTACCAAGGTTCTGATCCCTGAATCGATTAAGCTAATTAGATGCAAGACTAATGATGAAATTGCCTCCTTGGTAGAGTTATGTCTCAGATCCACTTTCTTCACTTTCCAAGGAGTAGTCTATGAGCAATTGGATGGAGTTACGTTGGGATCCCCTCTCTCTCCCATTGTGGTGAACCTTTTCATGGAACATTTCGAAGATATTGCCCTCAACTCGTTTCCCCTAAAACTAAAGTGGTGGAAACGTTATGTTGATGACACCAACATTTGTTGGCCCCATGGTCGAGAGAACCTTGAAGATTTCCACTTGCACCTAAACAACATAGCCCAAAGCATTTCCTTTACCAAAGAGTTGGAAACCAATAACCAACTCCCTTTCTTGGGTA